>JBAIZL010000002.1:21331066-21346066 GCA_036971475.1 Prosapia bicincta | reverse complement strand
GTATAATTTTATTGTATTTTAACCACAATGCTCTAAGTAATATTTGTATAATTTTATTGTATTTTAACCAAAATGCTCTAAGTAATATTTTTATAATTTTATTGTATTTTAACCACAATGCTCTAAGTAATATTTGTATAATTTTATTGTATTTTAACCACAATGCTCTAAGTAATATTTGTATAATTTTATTGTATTTTAACCACTATGCTCTAAGTAATATTTGTATAATTTTATTGTATTTTAACCACAATGCTCTAAGTAATATTTTTATAATTTTATTGTATTTTAACCACAATGCTCTAAGTAATATTTGTATAATTTTATTGTATTTTAGCCACTATGCTCTAAGTAATATTTGTATAATTTTATTGTATTTTAACCACAATGCTCTAAGTAATATTTGTATAATTTTATTGTATTTTAACCACAATGCTCTAAGTAATATTTTTATAATTTTATTGTATTTTAACCACAATGCTCTAAGTAATATTTGTATAGTTTTATTAACTGACATTAAGAGTTATATATATATATATATATGCTGATACGTATTATTTCACGGATGGAAAAATATGATGAAATGTTACTATCTGGAGTACATCCGTTCATTCTGCAGTCCATAAATTCGCAGTTCCGACGTTTCGCTAGAATCTCATCCAGCATTGACGAGGTGAATCCAACAACAGTATATATATAGTTATATATATATAGTAATATATATATAGTTATTTGATAATAATCTTAAAGCTTTAATGTAAGACAATTATATTAATAAAGACAATATTTTTTTAAAAAGTATTATAGGAAAATATAACTAAATAATAATTAATTATAATATATAATTACTAATAATAACTATATTATAATTTTTAACAAATAAATTATGTTAATATAGTGAATGATATATTGTAATAAATTATTATTATTAACAATATAGTTTTATCGTGAATAATTATACTGTGCTTGGAACAATACAAATAACCTTTTAATAACAAAGTTAATTTTTATAAAAAAAAGAAAATAAATTAATGAAAAATAATTGTAATATTGTTTCCATTAAAAGATTCATCGAACTACAAACTACACGAAAATATGCTAAAACTAATATAAAAAATAAAAGTAAAATAGCACAAAAAATAATAAAAAAGCTGCAAAATTATGAATAAAAAATGAGATTATTGAAAACAAAACAGAGTAAGTTAACATATGAGATATATAAATTACATTTAGTATTAGCTAATTATTTACATACAATAAAATGGGAAGATACATATCAGAAAATTATTATCAAAATTAAAAAACTGAAAGAAATTATAATTAATAATATAAATAAAAAATTTAAAAGTTTAAAAATTCATAAGGACAAAATTAAAATGTCCGAAGGAACTTGTCATAAATATAACCCAAATTTAATTAATTTAACCGATATATCTATATATATATATATATATATATATATATATATATATATATATATATATATACATATTTTACTAAAAATAAAGAAAACATATTCGAAGACTTGAATTAAATTAATATTAAGAAAAATATTAATAAGGATATAGATAACATTGTGATTGATACAGAAATCGCTATAAATAAATTAAAATAAAATGAACAAGGAAAAGTAAGAATTAGGGCAGCTAATAAAATAGATAAATTAATAAATAAACATAAGGAATATAAAATAAAAAAATATCAAAACAAGAATTTTATATGTTAAAAAAAATTAGAAAATAATAACTTATGCACACACACACACACACACACACACACACACACACACACACACACACACACACACACACACACACACACACACACACACACACACACACACACACACACACACACACACACACACACACACACACACACACACACACACACACACACACACACACACACACACACACACACACACACACACACACACACACACACACACACACACACACACACACACACACACACACACACACACACACACACACACACACACACACACACACATACACACACACACACATACACACACACACACACACACACACACACACACACACACACACACACACACACACACACACACACACACACATACACACACACACACACACACACACACACACATACACACACACACACACACACACACACACACACACACACACACACAGATATATATATATATATATATATATATATATATATATATATATTTATATATACATACACGTGTATTATTATAAGATATAATATTTCTGGTTTGTTTGTGTGTGTATGATATGTATTAATTTAAACATTATACTGTAACTTCATAAAAATAAGTAATTGTGCAGTAGGCCTATTTAATGAAGGGAGTGACCTAATTGCTAAATTCAAGGTCAGTGAATTTCATTGCTCAGGCCAGTAAGCCTGTAATTTACCGGTTGCTGGTACTGTAATCCTAGTTAGTTAGTCCTGAGTTTTTACTGATTTACACGAAGTTTTAATAATACTCGAAAGGAGCTTCATATATTAATCGTGTTTTGCGATCAGTGATACTCCAGCCACACAGGACAACACATTTTAGTAGTGATTTCACATTTTCCCCTAGGGATGGTAGCGGGTAGACCATGGCTACATCATATGAGACATCTCGCGTAAGAGATACCGTAAATTATCTATTAAATTATCCTGTAAGGGAGGATTGTCTTTTTCTTAGTCATACTTGATTTCTCCTGCCTTCCTTTGTTCTTCCTCTCAAGTCGGAGTGTCACGGGTAAACCCTTATGACCCCGGTATAGAGAAGGTCTATCTCAGATAAGTGATTACGCCTAAGAGATGCTGTAAATATCCTATGCCCAGTACCAAGGGAGCATCATGTCTTTGGCTGTAGCTAATGCCACCCCTTTTCTCTTGACCTTCTTCTTGCAAGGGCAATAACAGGTAAACTCCTATATGGCGGGGTAATACACCAAAAGAGAGAAGGTCTACCAGTAGTATGCATAGAATCGTGTGCATTCCAGTATACGAGATCCTTTCCTATATCCGAGTATTTGGTCTCTCTCATGGTTTTATCTATTATTCATAATGCTCTGCCTTCATACCCGATGATAGGCTAACCGCCTTAAACACTTTAAAATATATGTCTCAAGGAGTCAAGAAGTTCTACCAGCGAAAAGTTTTCGCTTAACGTACGTTTGACGAAGCGTGTTTCTAATAAGATGAAACAACGGAAAATATAAACGGATATCGTGACGAAAAACCCGTCGCTCTTCATTAAAAAGTGCATAGAACATCGCGCATGCGCCTTGGTTTCTGCACAGTGAATGGAAGGACATACGGACCACGGAGGGGTTGCTCTTGACATCACCCACATTCATCGCGCGTTCTCCACCCGGCAAGGATACCGCCGCCAGTGGTTAAGTTCCGGTTACGTGTGATCAAACTTCTGTATCGCAGGTGTTTCTTAATAACAATAAAGTGTGTTTTTGTTACTGCCCGAAGCGATTTACATTGCTAGTGGAAAATATACTTCTTAATTTTCTAATTGAGTCGTAAATATATAATATTATATATTTATAACATTAATAATATTAATAATATAATGTATTATTTTTAATAATTCTATATAATTATTTTAAATGTAATACTTTGGGTAATATTTTGTACCATAGAAAAAGGTTATTGCTTATTGAACTTGGTAGCATAACTATATAACTTCTTTTATTAAATGGAGTTTTAGTCAATTTGGATTTAATTTACTAAAATTTAAATTTAAATTTAATTTGTTAGAAAAATGTTTAAACATGAAGCCGGTTATATTATTTAATAGCATTATAACTAACATCGATTAACTCTGGTAAATTCTGCATCTCTAGTGTTTTTAAAAATGTTATGATTTTTAGTGGACATGTTTCGAAATAGTAAATTGTAAAAAGCTTTAAATATATTAATTATACTTGCGATTAGAAGCCTCCTAACGGACTAAAAAGGGAATATAGAATTAGCTACTGATATACTATAGGTTAACCTATATAATGATTACTATAAACAACACCTGATATTTAAATATTCTTTGAGCATAGCTTGTGAGGTTATGCTAATACATAAAAGACGTACACAAAACTCACAAATTAATCATTTATTAACTCAAACGTGTTTCAATGACAGTCATCATTATCAGTAAGTGTTGCTATTACAAACTCTAACTTACAACTAGGGTTTCTAATAGCAACACTCACTGATGATGACTTTGTCATTGAAACGTGTCCGAGTTAATAAATGATTAATTTGTAAGTTTTGTGTACGTCTTTTATTTGTTAAACCTAATACTAAAAAAATAACCTATGGTCGACAGAGTGATTAATATATTGTGTATATATTCGCAAAAAATCATTCACCAATCATAATTTACAACATAATTATTCAAGTTTTCCTTAATTTTCTTGTAGCTACATGGTTATTTATAGTTTACGACTGTTGGGCTGGTATATATAGCCATTAAATTAAATTGCCTATACAACGCCGTGTATTATCTATTTAAGTCTGTAAGTTTGTTATATAGGTACTAATTTTCTAAAAGCGAATGCTGGTTCTTAAAACGTTTAAAATGTTTGCGTTTATGAATACAATATTTAAGTATATTTAAATATGTACCACATAAAATAGTTTTTAATGTTATATTTTTAAAGACCCTTAATTATATGACAAGGACTAACTTTGAACTATTAATCTACCTGAGATTTTGCTTGTTTAAGCAACACCCACGTAACTAGGCGCCTCCCTTCCAAGCACCCCAACGATTTACACCCCCTCAAGCATTTTCTTCGACTAACTACAAAATACTTGAATAGGTTCCTTACAAAGAAAGTCCTTATAAGTGCTTCAATTGAATTTTACCAATGCAGTTTTATTTTAAGCTTGAAATGAAGTTTATGGCTTCGAAGTTCTTTATGGCTTTGACGTAGTGTTTTACAATTAGCTATGAGATTCTTCGTTATTATGTTTACATTTTCTTAAAGCTTTGCAACGCTCTTTTGAAATAGGTGTTTTTATTTTTGTAGATATTTTTAAAAGAATCCACAGATTCTCCACACATTTAGTGGCAGAATTCTATCATTTTAACTCACAAGAGGTCTCTATTTATTTCTTTTGAGTCCATCTATATCTAGTTCTTGTTACTTAATGTTATGATCAATTTTCAGCGTCAGTTACTACTCTCTCTTATGGAACCTCAAACTCTCTGTAGCTTATCCTAAGCAAGCCCTGTCCACTTACAGTATTCCATAAATGAGATTCCTACACCCTCTACGTACCTTCCTCCACTGGACATCCCACACCCACCAAGATCTATATACGTTTACATAATCTAATTTTTCTTCAGTTCGTTTCAGTTCCTTCATGATTCGACTATCGATATCTTAGTTTTCGTCAATATTGGTATCCGCGATGCATTTAGCTAAGTAAAATATAATATTTTTGAGGTTATTTTCTGACTTTCCCACCCCCCTAAATTCTTTGTTTTTAGCTGTATAGTGTGCTCATGGACTAAACAAATGTGCAGGTGTTTCAGTAGCCACAGCTGCACGGTCTAAACATAACCGGTAGCATCTCACAATTCAGCATAACTTTGAGGAGGCAAACTGTTCCACAAGGTTTTTCCAATGTTTGCACACTAATGTTTAGGGAGATACACATTTTTAACGCTTTTAACAGTACTTTGACTTTATTACGAACAAGAATTACAATATAATGTTTCTAAGTGTTATATTATCTTGAAAGAAAGTATTATCTTATTATAGTTCAATTCGTAGGTACTGGATTTGGATTAGATAGAGCGAAATCCTTCACTGCCAGATGTTACTGTCGTAATCTGTCCTTTAACACAAGTTCCTTGACTTTACCTGAAAGTCCCTTTAACATTGAAGTTACTTGACTTTACTTAAGATTGCCTTTGCTTTTATGAAAAAAAATTAGTTGGTTTTACTTAATTAAGGTAACGTTTATTATCTAGAACGCCCCTTATGTTTATTTAAAATGACCATTGGCTTTACCTAAGAGGTCTCTTGTCTTTAAGTAAGAGGCCCCTTAACTTTAGCCAAGCTGCTTCTTAACTTTAACTAAGAAGCCTCTTATCTTTATTTAAAATGACTATTAGCTTTACCTAAGTGGGTTCTTGTCTTTAAATAAGAAGGCCCTTTACATTACCTAAGAAGCCTCTTATAGTTATTTTATTTACCATTAGCTTTACCTAAGTGGGCCCTTGTCTTTACATAAGAAGGCCCTTTACTTTACCTAAGAAGCCTCTTATAGTTATTTTATTTACCATTAGCTTTACCTAAGTGGGTTCTTGTCTTTAAATAAGAAGGCCCTTTACATTACCTAAGAAGCCTCTTATAGTTATTTTATTTACCATTAGCTTTACCTAAGTGGGTTCTTGTCTTTAAATAAGAAGGCCCTTTACATTACCTAAGAAGCCTCTTATAGTTATTTTATTTACCATTAGCTTTACCTAAGTGGGTTCTTGTCTTTAAATAAGAAGGCCCTTTACATTACCTAAGAAGCCTCTTATAGTTATTTTATTTACCATTAGCTTTACCTAAGTGGGCCCTTGTCTTTACATAAGAAGGCCCTTTACTTTACCTAAGAAGCCTCTTGACTTTACCTAAAAAGCCTCTTACAGTTATTTTATTTACCATTAGCTTTACCTAAGTGGGCCCTTGTCTTTACATAAGAAGGCCCTTTACTTTACCTAAGAAGCCTCTTAACTTTACCTAAAAAGCCTCTTATAGTTATTTTATTTACCATTAGCTTTACCTAAGTGGGCCCTTGTCTTTACATAAGACGGCCCTTTACTTTACCTAAGAAGCTTCTTAACTTTACCTAAGAAGGCCTCTTATCTTTATTTAAAATGGCTATTGGCTTTACCTAAGTGGGCCCTTGTTTTTACATAAGAAGGCCCTTTACTTTACCTAAGCAGCTTTTTAACGTTACCTAAGAATGCTCGTCGGCTCTTATCTCTATTTAAAATGGCCATTGGCTTTAACAAATTTTGCCCCCTTCTTTACATAAGAAGGCCCTTTACTTTACCTAAGCAGCTTCTTAACGTTACCTAAGAATGCTCGTCGGCTCTTATCTCTATTTAAAATGGCCATTGGCTTTAACAAATTTTGCCCCCTTCTTTACATAAGAAGGCCCTTTACTTTACCTAAGCAGCTTCTTAACGTTACCTAAGAATGCTCGTCGGCTCTTATCTCTATTTAAAATGGCCATTGGCTTTAACAAATTTTGCCCCCTTCTTTACATAAGATGGCCTTTGACTTTACCTAAGAAGCTTCTTAGTTTTACCTAAGAAGGCTCTTAGGCTCTTATCTTTATCTAAAATGGCTATTGGCTTTATTTAAGAGGAACCGTGTCATTACGTAATAGGGCCTTTGACTTGACCTAATATTTATAATGGCCATTAGCTTCATTTAAGAGGCACCTTGTCTTTACGTAGGAGGCCCTTTTGACGTTACGTAAGAGGGCCCTTAAATTTAGCCAAGCTGCTTCCTAAGTTTACCAAACTCTTATCTTTTTTTAAAATGGCCGTTAGCTTTAACTAAGCGGGGCCCTTGGCCTTACGTAAGAGGGCCCTTAACTTTAGCCCAGCTGCTTCCTAATTTTACCAAAGAAGCCTTATATTTTTTTAAAAATTACCATTGGCTTTACCTAAGAGGGCTTTTGTCTTTACGTAAAAGGGAACTTGACCTTACCTAAGGAGCTTCTTAACTTTCTCTAAAAAGCCTCTTATCTTTATTTTAAATGGCTATTGGCTTTATCTAAGAGGCACCATGTCTTTACGTAAGAAGGCCCTTAACGTACCTAATATTTAAAATGGTCATTAGCTTTATCTAAGAGGCACCTTGTCTTTACTTAGGAGGCCCCTTGACTTTACGTAAGAGGGCCCTTAACTTTAGTCAAGCTGCTTCTTAATTTTACTTAAGAAGCCTCTTATCTTTTTTTAATATTTCATTGGCTTTACCTAAGTGGCCCCTTGTCTTTACGTGAAAGGGAACTTGACTGTACCTAAGGAGCTTCTTAACTTTACCTAAAAAGCCTCTTATCTTCATTTAAAATTACCATTGACTTTACCTAAAATTCATCTTATCTTTACGTAAAAGGGAATTTGGCTTTACCCAAGGATCTTTTAACTTTACCTAAAAAGCCTCTTAACTTTCTTTAAAATTACCATTGACTTTACCTAAGAGCGACCTTGTCTTTACGTAAAAGGGAACTTGACTTTACCTAAGGAGCTTCTTAACTTTACCTAAAAAGCCTCTAATCTTTATTTAAAATTAACATTGGCTTTACCGAAGAGGGTCCTTTTTTCATAAGAAGTGTCTTGCTTTATGTACGAGAATTTACCGTATTCACTAAATATTGAGGATTGTCTGTAATATAGGTCTCGGTTCCTATTCCTTCGTCCAAATACACAAATATAGGCTTGTATTGGAATTATATATAGTGTAGAATGTGAATCCACGCCTCTACGGATACAACCTCAAACCTATCACTCCGGGTGACTACTGTCAGGCCCGAGACGAAGAGGCCATTTCCACTCGATTGCGCCAGTGTTTACTTGGTAAAAACGTGACCCTTAGCAGGAAAGAGTTGATACGTAATATCTTCTCTAGCTCTTCCTTTGGATGTTAAAACGATTTCAAAATCAGATTTATTCAAGTTTCTGTAAATATAAATCAACATCTGTGATTCCACTTTATGCTATTTGTTACAATTGTGTTTCGAGCAAACTTTGCCAATAAAATATTCATAAAGTTGGACGGAATATTTACATTACAAAATGAAACCATCACCTACCTCGTAAAGCTACACCACAACCCGATACCCCTTAATTAACTACATTGTAAAAACAATGTTTTGTGCAAATATACATCTCGACTGTTTTATATTAGGGCATTAAATTAAAAACGTTGGGATTTATTCGTGAGATTTACTACCTACATAAAAATTTATTCATTTCATTTACTAAGTCGTCATCCTCAGTGGCTACAACTATCGAACTGGGAAGAAACACGTTTTAGTTACGATTTCATTCTCAGAGGCGTATCAACTGTCATGGCGATCAGCCTAACTATAGTTCAGGACAGAGTAGTAATCAGAGTAGGTATACGTAAGCAGGGTAGCAATACGTAAGCAGGGTAGCAGTACGTAAGGAGTGTAGCAGTACGTAAGGAAGGTAGTAGAACCGGAGCAGGGTAGCAGTACGTAAGCAGGCTAGCAGTACGTAATCAGGGTAGCAGTACGTAAGAAGAGTAGCAATACGTAAGCAGGGTAGCAGTACGTAAGCAGAGTAGCAGTACGTAAGCAGGGTAGCAGTACGTAAGCAGGGTAGCGCGCGCGCGCAAACACACACACTCACATTCACTCACACACACACACACACACACACACACACACACACACACACACACACACACACACACACACACACACACACACACACACACACACACACACACACACACACACACACACACACACACACACACACACACACACACACACACACACACACACACACACACACACACACACACACACACAAATACACACACCCGTATATGTAAACGTCTAAAGCCCATCAAACTTCTGCTGACCAATCAACTTTCGCCTCTTTACCATCGTGCCAGCTAACAGACTAAATGACACGAGTGAACAATTAGCCCTTATCTGTAATAAATGATCTATTTCTGGTCTTGGTCGTAATACTTTCGTAATTGTGTAATGATTTTTTAAAGTCTGTATTTTAGATTAATTTAAAACTGCTAATACCTAAAAATGTGTCGATTGTCCTTTGTATTTGGTTCTTTAAATCTAACTTCCCCTTTAGTCTGGCCAAAATTATAACTATTTTAGTTAGTCATTTGAATAATATTTTGCATTGCGATACTGGTATTGCTGATACTGTTTTCCCTGCGCTTTATTTTCGTATTTTTGGAATGTTATGACATATTAATTGGATAGCCAATTAGAAACCAATTGGAACACAGTTATTCGTATTACCTATACATTTTACAACATAAAACTATTATTTGAAAAATAAACAATCAGTTCAAATAAAATATTTATTTCAGCTAAATTCATTTATAAACAAACTGTTAACAACGTAATTATTTTATAAGTGTAACAAGTAAAATGTGACTCATAAAATAACTGTGACACAAATTAAAGGGATTCAGTTATAAATCGTTGTAAAGTGACGAGTGTGAAACATTGATTATGGAAGTAACTGTGAAGGAGCAAATGTTCTACAAAGAGAGTAAAAACGAAAGTAAACGCAAAGTAATAAATTCGATCAGTGACTAATATTTAAAGAAGATATGCCTAGAATAACGTGAATATCCAGACATGCTCAACCAAACCATATTAGTTATCCTAGCCATATCGACGCGTAGCACCTACCTGGAGGACTACGCGTACAACCTGAATGACAGTTGGGAGTACGAAATCAGATCCACGCCTAAACCTCCGCCACGGTTCAACAGCAACAAGCTCACCGTCGTCATCGTGTACAGCGTCCTCTTCCTGATCGCCGCCATCGGCAACCTGTCCGTGTTCTTCTCCTTGATACGCGGCCGTCACCGCAAGTCCAGGATGAGCCTCATGATGACGCACCTCACCATAGCCGACCTGGTGGTCACGTTCCTCATCATCCCGTTGGAGATCGGATGGCGCATCACCACGCAGTGGTTGGCCGGCAACGCGGCCTGCAAGTTCTTCCTGTTCGTCAGGGCGTTCGGACTGTACCTGTCCTCCAACGTGCTGGTGTGTATATCCATCGACAGGTACTTCGCCGTACTGCACCCGTTGCGGGTCAGCGACGCGAGGAGGAGAGGCAAAGCCATGTTGACCATAGCCTGGATATTGTCGTTCGTTTCATCCATTCCACAGGTATGTTGTTAAGTACAGAAGTAGACCACTATAAGTAAGTAGAGGGCTACTCACAAACTCTCATATATCTAGTTATCCTAATACCATTGGAAGTAATAAACAGTAAAGTAATATTTGATTCTATTTAATAGGCCTACTTCAGAAAGAGAGCTATAATACATTAGTATTTGTGAAGTGGCTTTTAAATATAACACGAACAACAATTTTCGCAGAATTTTAAGGTATTTGTGCAGAACACTGACAAATTATACACTTCATTTACGTAAAGAATTTTAAAAAAATTACACTATGATTGTAAATATAATAAATATATAAATTATTTGTTAACACTTGTTTAAGAGAGACTAAAAATTATTTATCTCTTTTGAATCTTACAGGTGAATTATTATTATCTTCCCGTACATAACCCCTTATAGATTTTGTTAAACATTTGTGATACTAAATTTTTATAGATATTACAAGTAATATAAACAAACATTTTTAAAGTCAATTCCTACTTAGATCAACAAAGAAAAAGTATTTTAGTTACTTTTTATTAAATATGTGAAATTGATGTAAATAAAGTAACATAACCTATAACATAAAATTAGGTGTTTTCATGAAGTCATATGTTATCACTTATTTTAGGCTAAATGAGACGAATTAACTATATTGCATATCTTGCCTCTTTTGTGAAAAGTTTTTCAACCATATAAAAATAAAATTAATTTATTATTATATTTAAAAAATGAATAAATATTCGAAAAAAAACTGGATTAACATCGTGTCATTCCCTACAAGTTAAAAAAAAAAATGTATTTCAAGTTGAGGGGATGAAAAAAAGTATTTCATTAACGATCGAAAATTTGAACTATATATATATATATATATATATATATATATATATATATATATATATATATATATTATAACATAACGTTTGAGGCTAAAGAATAAATTTAGCTTATTCCAAAAAGAAAAATAGTCGGGAGAAATATAAAGCCAAAGCGAAAAAGATAGTTCCTAAAATTACAGACATGGTTAACCATTGTTCTACCTCGAAGTAGTCATAAAGGGCTGTGGAATCATTAACAAAACAAGGATTCAATTATTTTAAGATAGGACTTCCTAAATTACCTGGGTTATAATAATGTACCGTTGCGGCAAGGTCTTTGTAGATGGTTATGGAAATAACCAAATTAACTGGAAATAAGTAATGGGGGGATGACGCGGGGTTGATAAAGGAAGGGATCGGAGAGTCTTGGAAGAACTTTAGAAGAGGGCAGACGTATTGGGGGGGGGGACTAAGTGTCGGTAATGTTAATTAGGGTGAAATTTTGTTAGTAAAATTAAGGGAAATATAATATTTTGTATTTGTATAATTTAAAAGGTAAACGTGCGACGTAAGTAAATTAATAAAGAATTAGGAAAATTAAAAGAGTTATGTGAAAGTGCATCGAAGCAGTACCGACGGTCAAGATCCAAGGAATCGACAAACAATAAGTACTCTCTTTTTAATTTCAGTAAAAGTAGCCAACAGAACTTTAAAAAGAGTTAATTCAGAACAATTTTAAATTCTTTAGTACAAAATAATAATTTAGTTTTTTTTTCACCACGTTTTAATTTATAAAAACACCCATAATAACGACCCCAGAGAAATAGAAATTAACACTGCCATCTTAAACTTTATTGTCATAACCTAAAGACTCAAGAGTTCATCTTTGTTTTCTTTGTAATTGTAATATTAGTTAAGGAATCAATCTTGTCACAAATAGTATTAAGGTAAATGGGTATAAGGTGTATTAATTAAGTGTCAAGTTATGTTAAATTGATATTGGTGTTAATTAATTAGAAATCTGAAGGTGAAACAAAAGGGTGTTAAGGTAAATAAATATATAACCTAAAGGAAAAGGTATATTTTAAAATAACTTAGGTTAAAATATATAAAATACCCTAAGAGTTTTGCTATTAAAACAGATGTAGTACGCTACGAGCTTTGGTAATATCACATATAAATCCTAACAGCAACAGATTGCGTAATGAAGCCTGTACGTTGACCTAATAAACTGTTTCTACGTCAACACTACGTCATTGTTAAATAATGACGATTTATAGATAAATATTTCCGTCCTATTGATGAGCTGTTGTAAAATCAGTTTATATAATTTTATTAAATCCATTATTTTGTTTTTTAAAACATTATTTTTGTATATTGTTACGTTACAAAAATTTCTTCCTAACAACCTGTCTTAAAAAAAGTGTTTTGCAGATATTTATCAATATGATTTGGTATTGTCTCATTGAAATGCTCTATCTATTGAATGATATAGCGTTATTCTTAAATTCCTTCTACTACCCCACACTATCCTGATATATATATATATATATATATATATATATATATATATATATATATATATATATATTGTACAAATTTTTCATCTTTAACAAAATACGTTTTTGTTCATCCAGTCAAGTTGAAATATTTTTTTTAAAACCTATATTGGATGGCAATTGATGTTAATACAGCTCTTTCAAATATTATTTCAATAATTAAAATATAAAATTTGTAGGGTCCAACAGAATTCGAACTGAGAATCTTCATGTTCGAAATCTAGCGCGCCTTGGCACTGCACCAACTTTCCAATTCCTAGAAATATGTGTCACAGATGTGTATGCACGTTTTCTCCGTACCTGATTGTCGTCGAAACCTCCATTTGTACAACCTTAAATTGTTGCCATGGTTACCACACAATATCGTAGTGTTGTAGGGTAACTAAAATGAAATTTTTCTTTGTGTATCTCAGTAGGAATTTACTTAAAAACATTTTTTTATATGACAATATAGCAAAGTATTTAATTTTTATTCTTGTAAAATATTAGATTATGTCACAGAGCTTTTCGAAATTTATATTTACTTAGATTGTTCAATTCCTTCTATTAGTTCACACTCTCCTTGTTTATATATCTTGTTCCTATTTTTTTAGTTTTATATGGGAGAACAAATTTTCACAAAAGGAGAAAAGTATGCAATATAGTTATTTTGTCCCATTTGGTTAAAAATAATTGGTGACGTATAATTTCATAAAACAGTTGATTTTTTATTATATGTTATGTAGTAGAACAGTTTTTTATTATATGTTATGTCACTTTATTTATATTAATTGTAACTATTCAATAAAAAGTAACTAAAATGAAATTTTTCTTTGTTGACCTAAGTAGAAATTAACTAATTTGTTTTTTATTTATATTACCTGTTGATACTATTATGACCCAATGTATGTCTCATTATTACTAAAGTAAAATGTACTAATTTTCTACAGAAATATCTTTCCAGTACAATATTTCCCTATATGATGCTAATCCTAAGCAACATTTGATGAATTATTAAACTAAACAAAACCAAAGTATTAAATAAAACATAACATAGTAATATGTAATATTAAATTTACTGATAATTTTCGAATATAATTTGTAAATAATTTTTTTCAAGAGGAAAAGCAATTTTACCACTTCAGTAAAAGAAATAAGTTAATTACAACGTCATTACATTTGTCGTTTGTAATACTGGAGATAGAATGTAGGTGGGACGTCACTGAGTAGGAAGTGAAGACTTTACGCCGCGGATATAGCCCAAGTTCTAGACTTTAATCATTTTTAATGAATACGTGGAGTCCGTAATTAAAGCCTTAGTGATTAGGTCTTTGGGAACAGCTCAAAAGGCAAACTAATTTCGGAAAAATTCAAATCAAAGCTGATGTAGGTGTTGTTTTCCTATCACAGCGCAATAACGAGAGAATAACATAGTCAGAGAATGTCTGGTGGGGGTGACAAGGTAGGGGAATAATGTAATTAAGGTCGGTCGATTTGGTTCAACTTACATGACACATTTACTTGCTTCACTCGATGTGGGGATAGAACAAGGAAGGGCAGGTGGAGTACAGTCAGCTTTGATGTTAAACGTTTTTGTTCTATTCGTCTTTCGCGTTATTCGGCCTTTTAAAGATATCCTCCCGGATCCGAGGCTGATATCTACTTTGGTCTGCGGTAGAAGAGAGAACAGGCTTACCTGTAAAA
>JBAIZL010000002.1:21266066-21326066 GCA_036971475.1 Prosapia bicincta | reverse complement strand
ATTGTGAGAAGAGAAGGTAAAATAGAGGTAGAATATTATGACTTGTAAAGTGAAAGATTCAACCAAATAAGATTTTATTTTGGTATTTTTATCTTTTGGAGGGAATGAACTAGCTGAAGTAAATAGATACTATAATGAAGTAACTATCATGGTCCCTGTCACACGATTAAAATTGATAATACTGAATGATGTGTTCATCCTTCAGAGATCGAAAATAAACATTATACAAACACGTTCATGACGGGTTCGATCCCAGGCGCTAATTGGTCACGTGTTACAATGTGAAATTTATACCGCCATTTCTCCATCTACTTTCAACATACAACCACACGGGACATCTCTTTACAATCAGTCTCGTTTCGGCTACAATAGTACATAGTTGTCTTAGAAATTGTCACATTGATTGTTACAATTCTATTATTTGTTGTTATTTTTAATATTAATTAACGAAATGAAACTTAACAAATTTATTGTTTTTAATAAAAACAAATGTCCACAAATAAATTTAAACCCTCAATTTAAGTCATTTTGTCTATTTAGGTTAGTACACACGGCACTGTCTTATAAAAGGTATTACTCTCTTTGCCGTATGTTTGGTAAAAAAGGGAGACACTTGCTAAATCTATGCCTTACGGGTAAATCCACCGCCGCTAGGTTGCTATTTTAAAATTTCCCCGCCCCATTGAAGGTTTTCAGTGCTCTGTCGAGTTTTAGAAATAGTTCTCCAGTTCTGTCAGTAAACATAGTGTCATGGTAACAAAAATACGGGAGTGCATGTAGACGATTGTATTGTGAATATCAGCAGGTTAGGTGTAGACCGGTATCCATCGATCATCTGGTTTGGTTACATGTTTTCAAAACCCTCAATAGATCTGCAAATAAATGAATGGTTTCATCTTTAACAATATTCAACCTAGATTTCCAAGCGTGCACTGCACGGAATAAAGGCCAAGCACGAATTCAATTTTTTTCTTCTGAATTTCTCATTTAATTATCAGTCTTAGAGTTAGTACACTAACTTCTCCTATATCCTTACTTTACGAAAATACATTTATTCTCATTTAATTTATTTTATCTCATTGAGCTTTTTGCCACAATTTTTAAATTCTATTTCTTTCGTGTTACAATCTTTTAAGAGTTTTAGCAGTTTAAAAACGATTTTGCAGAATTTTTAGACTAATACATCGAATTTTGTTCAACATTTCTTCTTCAGTGTATTAAAAAAATGAAATTTTCAATAATAAGTTTTTACTGCTTGTAAAAAAATAATAAAGGATAAGTAAAGGGTTGGCATAAAGTTTATTTACAGTAAGTTTTTAAAGTTAGGCCTATAGTAGAAAAACAACAAATATTGTATCACCTTTACCTCAGGTAGGTAACCAGAAAAATCTACCTATATTGTACATTGTAAATAAAAGAAGGCTTTTATTTGGTCGAATTCCATCTAATGTTAATTTCTTGTTCACGTAGGCCTATAGAACACATCTATATTTATAGGTTCAAACGAGCACAAATTACCATTTTCGGATAAAAAAATTAAACATTGAAATAATAGTATTTCTGTACTTACGACAGCCAAATGTAACAAAAAAACTGTTTTATTTTTCTGTGAGCATATGCTTTAAAAGGGTGCATATAGTATTCTAACAAGGAGTAAAATTTTCACGAAGGTATGACATTTTAGTGCCAATACCAATCATTATAAACATTTCACCAAGATAAGGGCAAAACATTTTAGGTATTTATTCAAGGATTCATGTATCATAGATGGTTTTGTGCCAATAAAACTAGAGTGCAGTTCAGGCGGTTTAGGCAATGGTAAATATACTTCTTTACTTCTAGATCTCTAAAGAATATAATATTGTGTAAGGATATAGTTCTTCCCAATGTATATTGCATTGTAGCTAGGCATCAGGGTGAAAAACGATTTCGGTAAGCAATGTAATACATCTATTTTATTTATCCACCATATTTGATTTGTCATAAGTTATTATAGGTACAATTGTGTTTGAGTAAAGACCTATTTTTTCTAAAAGTTTCTCTTTAACTACATTCATTAAATTTTCCTGGTAGTCGTTGTTGCCAGGTTAAAAAATTTATTTAATTCCTCCCTTAGATATGTTCCTAAAGGATGACATTTCACCTTGATTGTGATGTTACTTTCATCAAGACAGGTTGAATGCACCTGAAAATATATCTGATAAGTTTTAAGTATATTTTAATCTTCTTCTTTAATTCTATCTTTAGCCGTATCCCTCCTGGTATCTACAATTTGATTTATTATTATTATGGTGAAAAACTTTACAAATATTTTGACGAATATAGCTGAGGAACCAGTCTTCAAAAACTAGCTGTAAAATAGCGTTATGCAGAGTAACATAATGAAATTAGTCACTATGATGGTATTTCTTGTTAAAAAAACAAGACGTAAAAGATAATGACTGTTTTGTAGATTTTTTTTCACTTTAAAAAATCTCTCCGTTCTTCGGTCGACATGTTACATACATTTTTATAGTTAGTATCAGAATGATTTTAGTTCGTTCGGCTGTGTCTGATCTCAAGACAAAGTCTGCTAATACTCAATCACTTCTCAAAACTGTCTCTTTTGTTTATATATTTTACGAATCCTACCACTAGCAATACCAGTTAATAAATAACTCCTAATTACAAACTTAATATTTCAATTTGAGTATTCTCTATTTTTCGTTCATAGAAAATTACTTCAGTTAAGCAACCCTAACCAAGAGCTTATAAAACGTTTTGTAGTCAATCTTTAGACGTTGATAATCATAAATATTTACTACCGATGATCACGGTAATTTTTCACTATACTTCATGGTACTTCGTTTTATTTTTATGGTAGGCGAACAAAAAGACTATCTACGATCAAAACATTGGGCGTCCTGATAAAGAACATAACGGGCATCGGCTTTTTTTTAGCTATAATTGCCGACACTTAGTATGGTATTTATATCGTGTGGTATCCCCGCAAGCAAGAATCAGTACAGTAGTCTTGAAGAGCCAAGCAACATTAATTTATGTATATACTGTAATCAATAAAGCTACGTATTTTGTGCATTCTTAATTATAGTATTAGGGTTCATTGGAACTCCTGTTTTTTTCTAGTGTAGGGCCTACAGGAAGCTATTTCCGTGTAATCCAAGTTTTCGGTAATCCGACGGTGTCTCGGTCCCATCTACCTCGAATTATCCATGCACTACTGTATTTGTTTCCGTACCAATGATCACCGTACTTGAAACAATTTTTCATGCAACTCTAAAGTGAGTGAATATCTCATAGACATTAAAGTTACTCTTGGGACTAGAATATCGAGGATAAACATCATATATTTATTACATTGCTTACCGAAAACGTTTTGATTCTAGCTACACTGCAATATACATTGGGAAGAACTATATCCTGACATATAATCTTCAGAGATGTAGAAATAAAGAATTTTAAATATTTACCATTGCTTAAACCGCCTGAACTGCTTTCTAGTTTAATTAGCATATTAACACCTATGATACATGTATCCTTAAATAAGTACTTAAAATGTTTTGCTCTTATGGTCATAGAATGTGTGTATATATCCACGTGTTCTATCTTTATTACATTATTTATATTTTTTAAACTATTTTTAAATATTTTGGATGAAAAAAATTAATATAATGTTATTATTGATACAAAAATTATGTTGTATGGCCTATAAGTAACGCTAGTTCTTTAATACCTTGGTCATTCATTTGGAAGAGTTGAGATATTGTTGCCAAGTGTTTCATTAGAGTCCTCGAAGTAAGTACTTCAGGAATTTGTAAACATGCTATTTTAGCATGCTTTCATAAAACTTTATAAACAATTATGGGGTTACTGGTATTTGTGTTTGCAAACACGCAAATGTTATCGTCAAGAACGGAATTATTTCTTGAAGTTATTAGCATATAAATATAAAATAATAATATTAAAAAAATCTCATAAAAATTGACACTCGGTAGTTTTTGAGACTGTACCACTCCCCTTATATTACATCTGTCAATTCCTTTGAACATAACTGTTGTTTCGCTGGAAAGGACATACAGCTGTGGATTCGCGACCTTATCTTGGAGAGAACTATGATAAATATTTACAGACACAATTGTAATATGTAAACATAAACAGCCGACACTCCGAAAGCCATTCTGACGTGTTTGTTTACTTGATGGCACACCAAACTTATCTTAATGTTCCGGTCAATGCATCTCATACTTTTCCCTTGGGGCTCTTAGATACTATAGGATCGATTAAGTATTTATCTTTTTAACTTAACTTGCTTTTCAAATTAATTGTCATAGCATCTCTATCCGATTTTAAGAATCTAAAAGTGACTATTTGCTGTATATTGTTACAATTTGGTAACATTGCAAACATGTTAACACTAGTCTGCAACACATATATTAACAGATGTAACACTTAATATGCCCTACGCCATATATATATTCACTAAATGTTAATACCAATGTATTCAATAAACATATTAATAAAATAAAACATAGACTACCAGCGGCTAAAGTCGAGAATATAAACAAATGATTCCGTCTTTATACGACCATTTTGACGTTGGGAGAATACCATAAATTTACGTTTACGCCGTATGTAAATGAGAGAAAGGGATGGAAAAGATAGAATGCAGAAAGTCAGTTTTTCGGGCCTTCGTCCACGAGAGTACTTGTGGAGTGCGAGCCTTTATCTTTGTTTGGCTTGGACCTATGTTTGTTTACACCAGACAGTCTGATATCGTAATATAAACTGACAACACTCGCACAGATGTCATTTAGGTTCTTGTTTGTATACAATACAGAGATTAACGATGGATGATTCAGTATTTATTAACAACTATTTCAATTACCGTCCTGCAATTTTTGTCACAATACTACTGTCGTTGTAGCTCACAGGTACGAAATGTCTAAGTGTGATTTATTGTGTGGTTTAACAATTTATCTTGCATTTACTTTATAAAAATTGTTTTTGAATATTCTGATTGCCTGTGCCTAGTAGGGTAAACGTAGTTTTATGAGATCAGTTATATAATATTTACTAATTGAAAACTGTAGTACATAAAACCTACAGATTTTAGCGCAGTTTAGTTAAAAAGACTTATAATCGCACGATAATTAACATACACTAATTATTTCTTGTTCACTGATTGTACACACTTAACTTTATATACAAGATATCATTTGACACATTATAAGCTTTATATATGGAAACTGGCATTAGAAATAATAACTCAATTTTGACAGCAGTATTTACACAGTGGCTCAGAACATTCTAGACATATTGACTGTACAAAGACATCTTACAAAGTGTAACTAGTCTTTCTATTTTTTGTTGCTGGACAAATTCTACATTGCTTAAAACAATTTATCTATACAAATAGAAAAATTTGTAAATTTCTGGAGGTTGCAGTTTTTTGAAATCATTTTCATCGTCTGATGCACTTCGTTGAGATTCGGTATCATGATCGAAAAAGTACCGAAGAGGAGTACTTTCGCTCATGATACCGAATTTCAGATCAACCATCCTTCTTTTAGAAGAACCCTGACCTTTTGCTCAATTACTTCTTCACTCTGTTGCACAATTCCCCTATTCTCTTTGATGCCTTCTAAAAGTTGGTCATTAGATACAGCACCTGAATCACTGTCTTCTTCGGCTAATGCTGATGATCAGGCACGATGACGGTAGTTAAAGGTTTAGCGTGGAATTTGTAGATAGGTTTTCTGGATATATAAGCTGATAAAGATAAGTCAATGAAATGATGTGGGTCAACAAATTCTCTTTGTCGTTTATTCTAAGTTGCATAAAGGTTGAACAAATATAAGGTCTACTTATTTATATATTTTTTTTAAAATTTACGGTTATAGTAGAATTTTTTTCATTTACGGATGGTTCAAAAGTCATTCCGCTGCCCCCGCTAACGATACCATCCTTTTTAAAAGAACAAAAGAAAATAACACAAAAAGAGATGAAAATTAATTACCCGAATTAGATATCTAAATAGTCTAAGTAAAATTGGAAAGAAAATGTATGACAATTAGATAGACAAAATGCATTTAAAAAAAATTAAATAAAAAATTTAATTTTTATAAAATTATCAATTTGGGACAAACGGTTAACTTTTTAAGTTGAATCTTTCTAGCATACAGTCATTAAAATTCTTAAAGCACATGGACAGGCTGCATTGAAACACTGCTTCAAATTATAAAGATTAGTTTGACAGACATGACGTAAACAAACGTGCTAGAACTGCTATCGGAGTGCCGCCTGTTTATGTTTTCATATCACCATTTCTGTAAATAGTTGTAGCATAACTCCTGTCCAAGACAAGGTCGCGAACCCGACTCTTTCTGTAGGTAATGTTGCATAGTTGGAAACATGCCAATTTCGGGCGATTTATTGTCAATGGGATATATATCTCAAATCACCCCTTGGTGATTCCTGACGAATCACCACCCCGTACATCCCCGACGAATTTTGATGAGAAGGGACTAGAACCTTCGAAAATCTTCGAATGCGCATTTTTGGGCAATATTTTAGATTCTGACAAGTTTTACCTCAATTCACCCACAGCGACACCCGCAGTCCCTTCCTGGATTGTGCATGGCCAACTTCGGTGGTAGGATTAGACTCAGCATTATTAAAAACCCCGAGTGATCATTTTATAACGATCTCTTAGCCTCTGACCTTTTTACCCCAATTCTCCCTTTGCTACTCCCGTAGAGCCCACACCCGTCAAGCCCTGGTGTCTTTCGATGACGGTATTGAATTCAGCATCCTCAAAAGCCCTAAGGCAGTTATTTATCTGAAAATTTCACCCCAAATTATCCCTTTGGTTCTTGTGTAGAACCATCGCAGTACATATCCGGCGACGGCATTCAATTCAGCCTCCTCAAAAACCCCCGAGTGGTAAACTTCAAGTAAATTTTTGACTTTTGACATTTTTACCCCAAAACATCCCTTTGGCACTCACGTAGAGTCACATACGTCCATCCCCGGTGACTTTCGAGGACGCCATTGAGTTCAGCACGCCCGTCTAGATGACGTCATTGAATTTAGCATCCTCAGAAACCCCGAACGGCTTTTTTCCCGCGATTCTTAGGCACCTGACATTTTGACCCTAATTCAACCCCTTTGGTGCATGGGTTTAGCCTCACCAGTACATCCCCGGAGACTTTCGATGACGGCATTGAATTCAGCATCCTCAAAAACCTCCGAGCGGATATTTTCCAGTGATTTTTTGGCTTGTGACATTTTCACCCCAATTCACACCTTTGGTACTCGCGTGGAACCACACCAATGCATAGCCAGTGACGGCATTGAATTCCGCCTCATTATAATTCCCCGAGTTGTTATTTTCTAGTAATTTTTTTACTTTTGACATTTCTACCCCAAATCATCCCTTTGGCACTCATGTAGAGTATCATCTGTCCATCCCCGGTGACTTTCTATGGCGGAATTGAATTTAGCATCCTCAAAAACCCCCGAGTGGTTATGTTCCAGCGATTTTTTGACTTTTGACTTTTTAACCTCAATTCACTCCTTTGGTACTCGCGTGGAACCACATTAGTGCATCCCCGGCGACTTTCGGTGACGGCATTAAATTCCGCCTTACCAAAAACACCCGAGTGGATATTTTCTACTTATTTTTTGACTTTTGACTTTTTTTTACCCCAAGTGATCCCTTTGGTACTTACGTAGAGTCACATCCGGTCCATCCCCGGTGACTCTAAATAACGCAATTGAATTTAGCATCCCCAAAAACCCCCGAACGGTAATTATCCCGCGATTCTTAGGTATCTGACATTTTTACCCTAATTCAACCCCTTTGATACATGGGTTTAGCCTCACAAGTACATCCCCGGAGACTTCCGATGACGGCATTGAATTCAGCATCCTCGAAAACCCCCGAGCGGATATTTTTCAGCGATTTTCTGACCTCTGACATTCTCACCCCAATTCACCCCTTTGGTACTCTCGTGGAACCACACCAATGCATTCCCGGTGACATTCGGTGACGGCATTGAATTCCGCCTCATCAAAATTCCCCGAGTTGTTATTTTCTAGTAATTTTTTTACTTTTGACATTTCTACCCCAAATCATCCCTTTGGCACTCACGTAGAATATCATATGTCCATCCCCGGTGACTTTCGATGGTGGAATTGAACTCAGCATCCTCAAAAACCCCCCGAGTGGTTATGTTCTAGAGATTTTTTAACTTCTGACATTTTCACCCCAATTCACCACTTTCGTACTCGCGTGGAACCATACCAGTGCATCCCCGGCGACTTTGGGTGACGGCATTGAATTCCGCCTTACCAAAAACCCCCGAGTGGTTATTTTCTAGTTATTTTATGACTTTTGACTTTTTTACCCCAAATCATCCCTTTGGTACTTACGTAGAGTTACATCCGGTTCATCCCCGGTGATTCTAAATGACGCCATTGAATTTAGCATCCTCAAAAATCCCCCGAACGGTCAATATCCCGCGATTCTTAGGCATCTGACATTTTTACCCTAATTCAACCCCTTTGGTACACGGATTCAACCTCACCAGTACATCCCCGGAGACATTTGATGACGGCAATGGATTCACCATACTCAAAAACCCCCGAGTGGTCACTTTCCAGCGATTCTTTGTCCAATTCAAATACCGTATATACATTACGTAGTACGATTGATATCTATGTGGATGCCAGCAATGTTGCCAAGTTTGTGGCTGCCATAATGTTAGGGAATGGTTGAAATATACAGTAAATTTATATACAGGAAGCGACCATGCTGCCCCTGGCGGAAATGTTACAAACTTGTGATATACAAATCCCGTTCACTCTGCTATCAATACGAGTACCGTTTGGTTACTACAAATTATTTTTAAAAAATTCAGAACGACCATAGAACTTCGAAATACAGTATAACTCCAATAAAACACTTCTTTTTACACTTATTGACATAATTTTTATTTTGATTATTGTCAAAGGGTGTTACATTATCATGGATTACTATGTGGCAGCCGTATACGGCTGCCACAAGTACCCGGCTGCCAGTTTGAATGCAAAATGACCAATGTATGGTCTCCGTATTGTTAGCAGGCTGTATATATATATATATATATATATATATATAATATATAATAATATAATATAATATATAATAATATATATAATATATATTTATCAAATTGAAATAAATTTACTTTGGTAAGTTTGATGTATAGAGTGCAACAGGACTGTGTACTCTTTTCCATGTATCCCTCATACATAACTTCTCATTATTCCCTCATCCTTCAATATTCCTTATGATAATAAAGTCAATCACTAGAAGTGATTTAAAAAATATTTTATTGCAAATAAAATGTTCAACAGAAATTAGAAAACCAGACAAGACTTTAAAATAAAACAAAAAAAAGTAACATGGGTTTTAATTTAAATTATAAGTTTCAATAATAGCAATACGGAACAGGTCCCGGGAGCAATCTTTTTAACAATGAAAACCAGTAATATTAACAAAGGAAGTCCCCTGAACAGACATTCCAGAATATAGTTTTTTTAAATGGTTACAATGAAAAATATTTGTTAACAAGAAAGGTTTAAAGTTACATCATTGTCTGTAATGAGATCTTCTCATTAATAAGTAATTAACAGAACTTATAGAAAAACAAGTAATATAGGAGAAACATTTTAAAAGAAAATTCTTACTGAGGTTGACAAAGACACATTTGATTTACTTTTTATTTTAAAATTACAAATAATGTATATATATAAATATAAAATACGTTTTCTTGTTTAATAATTTAAAACAACATAGGTTATTCAAATACAAGAATATTTATTAATTTATACCCAAAGCTTTTCGTTGGTAAACAGTAACAACATCATCAGGAATGAAAATTACCAATTTTCATTCCTGATGATGTTGGTACTGTTTACCAACGAAAAACTTTGGATATAAATTAATAAATATTCTTGTATTTGAATAACCTATGTAGTTTTAAAAAATATATATATACGTATGCCAGAATCACAGTATTAAGTGGGAAATTAGAAAGCAAATTTCCTTGGAACTTTCCATTTTCTACATTATACATAATTTGGTGTTTTACTACTATTTTTGTTTGTTACTATATATTCGCTTTTGTCGTTTCTAATATATAAAGCTGATGGTTTGTAATATCTCATTCTATTCACCTCTACTAATGCTTCGTTATTGTAAAGAAACGTTCACTTATAATTTCATATTCATATTTAAGTAATTGTTTTATAACTATAGGAAAGTTGGGTCAGTGCCAAAGTGCAGGATTTTAAGAATATAGTTTCTCAGTTTGAAACCGACCCTGATATCAAGCTTTTTAAATTAAAAGTAATGAATAAATATTTGAAAAATTTGTATTAACATTAATTATCATCCACTATAGGTTTGAAAAAAAATATTTGAACTTAATTGGATAGATAACGTATTTATTAGCGACTGAAAATTTGTACAAAATATATATTAGGAGAGTGTGAACTAATAGAAGGAATTGAATGAATTAAATTCATATTGTTACTTAAAATACACCGTTACTATTAATACGATTTAGTATGATGACAAATGTTAAACACACAAAAATGCTTTCCACCTAAGAAATCCTAGTGTATTAACACCCTGCCACCTTCTCTCTGTCCAGAGCGTTGTCTTCCACGTGTCAGAACATCCGGACTACCCCAAGTTCTACCAATGCGTCTCCTTCGACTACTTCTCCACAGAGGCCAACTGGACCATGTACAACTTCTTCTGCATTTGCGCCATGTACTTCATCCCTCTGCTGGTCATCAGCTTCGCCTACTCTTGCATATTGTTTGTCATCACGAAAAAGTCGAGAGAAACTAAAGGTAAGCCGTTATTGTCCTTAGTTATTATTATCAGGTTGATTTTAAATAATATGTATTGTGTGAAGCGTTATAAACTAACTGAGCGGTACATCTCCTGCTTTATTATAAAACTGCAAGATTTATAAATACTTTATATACTTTATATATATATATATATATATATATATATATATATATATATATATATATATATATATATATATATATATATATAATAGCAACACTCTTGCACTCTTCTCGCATTCACATATCACTTAAATTTTAATCAGAATCTTTCTTGATATTTTTAAAGAGTCGACTTTCAAAAGCTACACTATAGTGTTCTGTCCTTTCCGAGCAATGCGGTCTTCTAATGGGTGGAAATGAGAACACCATAGTATAGAGCTCGAAAGTCGACTTGGAAAATATATGTAAGATTTTAAGAACATTAACTGTATGTGTTTATACACATACTTTCATATATATAATGAAAGTTGGCCATTACTATATAAAAAACACTTTGTGCAATAACAAATTATACAGACATGTAATATAAAATTAAACAACAATCAGTGTAACAATTAAAAACAAATGCATATTGTTCTTAACAGTACAACAACAAAATAACAAAAAATATATATTGTCTTTCACAGCACAACTCTCAGTCTTTCTAGAAAATGGCACTTCTGTTATAATAACTAATTTATATAGGATACATTTGTTCCGGAATAATCTGAGGAACTAAAACACATAAATAAATACACATACAAATAGAAACATATAAAATCAGCTTTAATATAGCACTAGCCACCTAAACAACCCAGAAAATATAAATAGCAAAACTAGTAAAATCTGTTAAAACAATATAAATAAAGGTAGACACATCGACTACCTTCCCCTGATCAGCTTTCTTTATTAGTCGCCCACGGTAACCAGAGCTAACGACCCGACGCAGCCGTCGCGTGAGGAATGGGCGCGCGTTCGCAGGAACGACGAGACGTCGGGGTCATTTGTACATAAACCAATTACATAACAGAATTCGATTGGTTTGCATTTTAAGGTAAACAAGAAAATAAATTGTTGATTAACTGTTAAATGAATTTCAGGTAAAATTACCTGAATGCTAATGAAAAAACTGGTTTTATTAATTGTTTTACAAAAACTGTATTTAGAAGAAAGTGACTGAATAGCAAAATTTATCATCGTCAGTTGACGTTTTTTAGAAATGCATAATTAATTATCTATTGATAATTAATCTACGTAAAAGCTTACACAAATGTTTATTTACGGTTAAATATTTAAAATCTTGAATACGCTTCGTTTAAAACTTTTATATTAAATTTTAAAAGAATCCGCAAAGAAAGTATGTAGAAAACAATTAGTTAAAAAAAAAGTTTGGTTTATCGTAATCAGTATCTTAAAAATTTTACAATTACTTTTAAAAAATAAATTGAAATAATGCAGTTAAAGTAAAATCTTTTCTAAATTTATTAAATAATAATTTCTCATAAGCTTTAGATAATTTCCATTTGGCGCTTCTGTCCAAAGTAACTCGTTGCTGTAGGAACGTAATACTAGCTATTGTAACTGTAAAGTCACTTTCGATATAACGTTAAATCATCGATATTAATTGTAAAATGCCATTCTACACAATTAATTGACATAAAGTCCTCCAAGGGCAGTGAATAGTGCGTTCAAATAATGTTATTAGTAATAGAATATAAAAAGGAATATTAAATAAGTCGTTTACCTGTTGTGAGTCGTTATTATGATTATGCTTACCTGTCACTGAATCTCTCGGGAAGATAACATGCCAAGGGATGCACTCCGTTGGTCCCCAGGAAGACGTGTTCTCTCTCGACTGCCTTGTCTCAGGCTCTCTTGACGACTCCTTAATTAATTTAAAACTATACCGGAAAAATCAAATTTTGCCCGCACAACTGTTTTGCTATCGTTCAGCTGTCGCTCTCTCGTGGCAACAATTAGAATTATTTACTATCGGGACTAGTTTGGCGGTAAAACAAAAAAATAACGTTACATTACTTATTGTTAGTATATTGTTACCTATTGTTACTTATTGCTAGCTATTGTTACTTATTGTTAGCCATTGTTACTTATTGTTAGTATATTGTTACCTATTATTGGTAGAAGCGTTCAACTTCAGACAAGAATCACAATCAACGCCTGAAGTATTAGAGCGAATAGTCCAATTTTTGGGATCATCAGTACCTATTGTTTGCTATTATAAGTATGCAATATGTATTATAATTAATTGTTAGCTGTCTACATAGGTTCATCCCAACGTTTTACCTTGTAAAAACCAATCGTATGCAACAAGTCAAACAAAATCAACGGTAAAGTGCACATTCTAGCAGTGCCAAAGGAAATGATTTTCCAAATCCTCTTGCTCTGTTTTAAAGTTATGATCGGTAAAACATTACTGTCACCGCAAGTATTCACATGAAAAGGCCAACAGATGGCAAACAGAGGCGAGGCATCCACATAGTTGCTTTTTATTCTGCTTGTCGTTTGTCGGTCCTACTAAAGGGATTCTGTCCACAAATCCGTTTGATCTGAAGGTAACTTTTAACCCTTTTGATCACGGGACGTTTGCATGGATATCTACTCCAGTCCCGGCCATAATTTATTAAACATGTAGAGCTTTGATAAAACTTACACCACGTTTTTATTTATCAATATATTTTCATAATGCTTTTATTATTTTACTTCTCTAAGACTACTACATACATACATAGAATTATAATAAACATGTAGAGCTTTGATAAAACTTACACCACGTTTTTATTTATCAATATATTTTCACAATGCTTTTATTATTTTACTTCTCTAAGACTACTACATACATACATAGAATTATAATAAACATGTAGAGCTTTGATAAAACTTTCACCACGTTTTTATTTATCAATATATTTTCATAATGCTGTTGTTATTTTACTTCTCTAAGACTATTACATACATACATAGAATTATAATAAACATGCAGAGCTTTGATAAAACTTACACCACGTTTTTTTTATCAATATATTTTCACAATGCTTTTATTATTTTACTTCTCTAAGACTACTACATACATACATACATAGAATTATAATAAACATGCAGAGCTTTGATAAAACGTACACCACGTTTTTATTTACCAATATATTTTCATAATGCTTTTGTTATTTTACTTCTCTAAGACTACTACATACATACATAGAATTGTAATAAACATGTAGAGCTTTGATAAAACTTACACCACGTTTTTATATATCAATATATTTTCATAATGCTTTTGTTATTTTACTTCTATAAGACTACTACATACATACATAGAATTATAATAAACATGTAGAGCTTTGATAAAACTTACACCACGTTTTTATTTATCAATATATTTTCATAATGCTTTTATTATTTTACTTCTCTAAATCTACTACATACATACATAGAATTATAATAAACATGTAGAGCTTTGATAAAACTTACACCACGTTTTTATTTATCAATATATTTTCACAATGCTTTTATTATTTTACTTCTCTAAGACTACTACATACATACATAGAATTATAATAAACATGTAGAGCTTTGATAAAACTTACACCACGTTTTTATTTATCAATATATTTTCACAATGCTTTTATTATTTTACTTCTCTAAATCTACTACATACATAGGTAGAATTATAATAAACATGTAGAGCTTTGATAAAACTTACACCACGTTTTTATTTATCAATATATTTTCACAATGCTTTTATTATCTTACTTCTCTAAATCTACTACATACATAGGTAGAATTATAATAAACATGTAGAGCTTTGATAAAACTTACACCACGTTTTTATTTATCAATATATTTTCACAATGCTTTTATTATTTTACTTCTCTAAGACTACTACATACATACATAGAATTATAATAAACATGTAGAGCTTTGATAAAACTTACACCACGTTTTTATTTATCAATATATTTTCACAATGCTTTTATTATTTTACTTCTTTAAGACTACTACATACATACATAGAATTATAATAAACATGTAGAGCTTTGATAAAACTTACACCACGTTTTTATTTATCAATATATTTTTATAATGCTTTTATTATTTTACTTCTCTAAGACTACTACATACATACATAGAATTATAATAAACATGTAGAGCTTTGATAAAACTTACACCACGTTTTTATTTATCAATATATTTTCACAATGCTTTTATTATTTTACTTCTCTAAATCTACTACATATATAGGTAGAATTATAATAAACATGTAGAGCTTTGATAAAACTTACACCACGTTTTTATTTGTCAATATATTTTCATAATGCTTTTATTATTTTACTTCTCTAAGACTACTACATACATACATAGAATTATAATAAACATGTAGAGCTTTGATAAAACTTACACCACGTTTTTATTTGTCAATATATTTTCATAATGCTTTTATTATTTTACTTCTCTAAGACTACTACATACATACATAGAATTATAATAAACATGTAGAGCTTTGATAAAACTTACACCACATTTTTATTTATCAATATATTTTCATAATGCTTTTATTATTTTACTTCTCTAAGACTACTACATACATACATAGAATTATAATAAACATGTAGAGCTTTGATAAAACTTACACCACGTTTTTATTTATCAATATATTTTCATAATGCTTTTGTTATTTTACTTCTCTAAGACTACTACATACATACATAGAATTATAATAAACATGTAGAGCTTTGATAAAACTTACACCACATTTTTATTTATCAATATATTTTCATAATGCTTTTATTATTTTACTTCTCTAAGACTACTACATACATACATAGAATTATAATAAACATGTAGAGCTTTGATAAAACTTACACCACGTTTTTATTTATCAATATATTTTCATAATGCTTTTATTATTTTACTTCTCTAAGACTACTACATACATACATAGAATTATAATAAACATGTAGAGCTTTGATAATACTTACACCACGTTTTTATTTATCAATATATTTTCACAATGCTTTTATTATTTTACTTCTCTAAATCTACTACATACATAGGTAGAATTATAATAAACATGTAGAGCTTTGATAAAACTTACACCACGTTTTTATTTATCAATATATTTTCACAATGCTTTTATTATCTTACTTCTCTAAATCTACTACATACATAGGTAGAATTATAATAAACATGTAGAGCTTTGATAAAACTTACACCACGTTTTTATTTATCAATATATTTTCACAATGCTTTTATTATTTTACTTCTCTAAATCTACTACATATATAGGTAGAATTATAATAAACATGTAGAGCTTTGATAAAACTTACACCACGTTTTTATTTGTCAATATATTTTCATAATGCTTTTATTATTTTACTTCTCTAAGACTACTACATACATACATAGAATTATAATAAACATGTAGAGCTTTGATAAAACTTACACCACGTTTTTATTTATCAATATATTTTCATAATGCTTTTATTATTTTATTTCTCTAAGACTACTACATACATACATAGAATTATAATAAACATGTAGAGCTTTGATAAAACTTACACCACGTTTTTATTTGTCAATATATTTTCATAATGCTTTTATTATTTTACTTCTCTAAGACTACTACATACATACATAGAATTATAATAAACATGTAGAGCTTTGATAAAACTTACACCACGTTTTTATTTATCAATATGTTTTCACAATGCTTTTATTATTTTACTTCTCTAAGACTACTACATACATACATAGAATTATAATAAACATGTAGAGCTTTGATAAAACTTACACCACGTTTTTATTTGTCAATATATTTTCACAATGCTTTTATTATTTTACTTCTCTAAGACTACTACATACATACATAGAATTATAATAAACATGTAGAGCTTTGATAAAACTTACACCACGTTTTTATTTGTCAATATATTTTCATAATGCTTTTATTATTTTACTTCTCTAAGACTACTACATACATACATAGAATTATAATAAACATGTAGAGCTTTGATAAAACTTACACCACATTTTTATTTATCAATATATTTTCATAATGCTTTTATTATTTTACTTCTCTAAGACTACTACATACATACATAGAATTATAATAAACATGTAGAGCTTTGATAAAACTTACACCACGTTTTTATTTATCAATATATTTTCACAATGCTTTTATTATTTTACTTCTCTAAGACTACTACATACATACATAGAATTATAATAAACATGTAGAGCTTTGATAAAACTTACACCACGTTTTTATTTGTCAATATATTTTCATAATGCTTTTATTATTTTACTTCTCTAAGACTACTACATACATACATAGAATTATAATAAACATGTAGAGCTTTGATAAAACTTACACCACGTTTTTATTTGTCAATATATTTTCATAATGCTTTTATTATTTTACTTCTCTAAGACTACTACATACATACATAGAATTATAATAAACATGTAGAGCTTTGATAAAACTTACACCACGTTTTTATTTGTCAATATATTTTCATAATGCTTTTATTATTTTACTTCTCTAAGACTACTACATACATACATAGAATTATAATAAACATGTAGAGCTTTGATAAAACTTACACCACGTTTTTATTTATCAATATATTTTCACAATGCTTTTATTATTTTACTTCTCTAAGACTACTACATACATACATAGAATTATAATAAACATGTAGAGCTTTGATAAAACTTACACCACGTTTTTATTTGTCAATATATTTTCATAATGCTTTTATTATTTTACTTCTCTAAGACTACTACATACATACATAGAATTATAATAAACATGTAGAGCTTTGATAAAACTTACACCACATTTTTATTTATCAATATATTTTCATAATGCTTTTATTATTTTACTTCTCTAAGACTACTACATACATACATAGAATTATAATAAACATGTAGAGCTTTGATAAAACTTACACCACGTTTTTATTTATCAATATATTTTCACAATGCTTTTATTATTTTACTTCTCTAAGACTACTACATACATACATAGAATTATAATAAACATGTAGAGCTTTGATAAAACTTACACCACGTTTTTATTTGTCAATATATTTTCACAATGCTTTTATTATTTTACTTCTCTAAGACTACTACATACATACATAGAATTATAATAAACATGTAGAGCTTTGATAAAACTTACACCACGTTTTTATTTGTCAATATATTTTCATAATGCTTTTATTATTTTACTTCTCTAAGACTACTACATACATACATAGAATTATAATAAACATGTAGAGCTTTGATAAAACTTACACCACATTTTTATTTATCAATATATTTTCATAATGCTTTTATTATTTTACTTCTCTAAGACTACTACATACATACATAGAATTATAATAAACATGTAGAGCTTTGATAAAACTTACACCACGTTTTTATTTATCAATATATTTTCATAATGCTTTTATTATTTTATTTCTCTAAGACTACTACATACATACATAGAATTATAATAAACATGTAGAGCTTTGATAAAACTTACACCACATTTTTATTTATCAATATATTTTCATAATGCTTTTATTATTTTACTTCTCTAAGACTACTACATACATACATAGAATTATAATAAACATGTAGAGCTTTGATAAAACTTACACCACGTTTTTATTTATCAATATATTTTCACAATGCTTTTATTATTTTACTTCTCTAAGACTACTACATACATACATAGAATTATAATAAACATGTAGAGCTTTGATAAAACTTACACCACGTTTTTATTTATCAATATATTTTCACAATGCTTTTATTATTTTACTTCTCTAAGACTACTACATACATACATAGAATTATAATAAACATGTAGAGCTTTGATAAAACTTACACCACGTTTTTATTTATCAATATATTTTCATAATGCTTTTATTATTTTACTTCTCTAAGACTACTACATACATAGGTAGAATTATAATAAACATGTAGAGCTTTGATAAAACTTACACCACGTTTTTATTTATCAATATATTTTCACAATGCTTTTATTATTTTACTTCTCTAAGACTACTACATACATAGGTAGAATTATAATAAACATGTAGAGCTTTGATAAAACTTACACCACGTTTTTATTTATCAATATATTTTCATAATGCTTTTATTATTTTACTTCTCTAAGACTACTACATACATAGGTAGAATTATAATAAACATGTAGAGCTTTGATAAAACTTACACCACGTTTTTATTTATCAATATATTTTCACAATGCTTTTATTATTTTACTTCTCTAAGACTACTACATACATACATAGAATTATAATAAACATGCAAAAACAAAATTATAAGAAAAATGTTACTAACTAAAAAACATTTTCTAAAACTGTTCTGTTTCCATTTTAAATAAAATATATAAAATTAAAAATTAGTTCCTAAATAAAAGAATCTTGTCTTTGTACACATAAAAATGAGCTTTTCTCCAAATGTTCACTTAGTTACATCCACAAATAACGGAGATATTGGTTTATAACTAAAAAGTGCAGATTTAGTTCCACAGCACAACATTGCGAAATACACATGAAAATGTAAAATAATGAAAATAAGTAATAACTCACTTGTAAAATCACCAAATAAAACACTAATAATTTTATTTTAGCTTTAATCAAATGTTTTTATGTAGTCTTATTGTCAGAAAACAAAGGTTTTTATAATATTTACACTAACCCTTATATACACCTACAAAACGCTGCAAACAATAATAAACTTGTTGCAAACAATGTAAACAAAACTTAGAAACAAACTTATGAACTTTACAACAAAATTGTGAGTAACAAACAGACGACTCACAAAAATGATGGCTGACGCGACACTTGGCGCTGAGCAGCTACAGTCATCAAGTTTGAACAAAAACAGAGTTGCTAAATCAAACTAGAAGTGCCTTTAAGTACTATAACTTTGTAAACGAGTTGATACGAACGCTTTAATACATGCAAGAATTATTTTACCGAATTAATTTTAATTTAAAAAAATATTTTGCGTACGTCCGAAAATTCAGACGTTAGGATCGAATCCGATTTTTCAACACGTGCGAAAAATCGGATATTGGGATGGAAAGAGCTAACAAACCTCAATTGTTTGCACTTTGGGAGCGTTTGGTTTTAGAGTAGACTACTCCCCAAACTTTGGTAGCTTTCAGGAACTGGGATAGCTTTCAGAAGCTAGAATTGCTTTCAGGAACTGTGATAGTTTCCAGAAACTAGGATGGCTTTCAGGAACTGGGGTAGTTTTCAGGAACTAGGATTGCTTACAGGAACTGGGGTAGAGTTCAGGATTTGGGATTGCTTTCAGGAACTGAGAGAGCTTTCAGGATTTGGGATAAATTTCAGGAACTGTGATAGTTTTCAGGTTCTAGGATTGCTTTCAGGAACTATGATAGTTTTCAGGAGCTAGGATTGCTTTTAGGAACTGGGGAAAAGTTCAGGATCTGTGATTGCTTTCAGGAACTGGAATAGCTTTCAGGAATTGAGATAGTTTTCAGGAATTGGGATAAATTTCAGGAACTTTGATAGCTTTCAGAACCTAGGATAGCTTTCAGGAACTGGATTTGCTCTCAGGAACTGAGAGAGCTTTCAGGAAATGGGATTGCTCTCAGAAACTGGGATAGATTTCAGGAACTAAGATTGTTTTCAAGTACTGTGATAGCTTTTAGGAGCTGGGATATCTTTCAAGAACAAGGATTGCTTCTAGATATTTTCGAACTAACTTGTTCTTATCAGAATCGCAAAGAAGTCTTGGAAAGGAATTTACTTTATAATTTGATGTCAGAAGCAAACACAAAGATCAAAATTAATCAAAAGCCAACACGAGTTGGCGTTATTGAAGCATGTATTTAATATAATATTTGACAAAGGAGTTGAGAAGAATTTGTTTCGATATTGTTCAAAAAAGTATAACTTATAATAGAAAAATAAACCTTAAAATTTATACCAGATAAGTTGCACAGGTCAAATTCTATTGGTCCCAAAATAAGTGTATAGAATATCAGGCCTATTTGTGCCTGCAGTTTTCTCGTATTTTTCGTTGTTACACATGAATTTATATTTCATAATATAAAATATTATTTTATTTGGTATATATTTATACTCTTATATATATGTACAAGAGATTGAGAGATACAGAGAAAGAGGAAATATTTTACCTAAGAGGGAAGAAGAGAATGGAGCTAGAAAGAGATGATATATACTTTTCGTGTCATTACATATTTATATACTCTTGTATACACGTACAAAAGATAGAGAGATAAAGAGAAAGAGGAGAGAGGTTCCATAAGAGGGAAGAAGAGAATGGAGCTAGAGAGAGAGATGACATATACTTTTCGTGTCATTACATATTTATATACACGTACAAGAGATTGAGAGATAAAGAGAAAGAGGAGAGAGGTTACATAAGGGGGAAGAAGAGAATGGAGCGAGAGAGAGAGAAGGCATATACGTTTTGTATCGTGAATACTATATTAAATAAATGCAATAGACAACATAAAACAGATAACAAATTTAAACAGAAAAAATACACGAACAAAAACTAAATATTTTCGAGCTTTTAACTCTAGAAACAAATACAGTGTTATAAAAATCTATTTCCTTTTCAAGGTTTTTACTGGAAAAGATTCGAATTGACAAAAAAGATGGTTCAAATCCTACACTGTTTGCAATAACAAAGCACTAGGACAGGCTAGTAGAACCCTTATAGTCTGGAAATTGGATATGTGGGACGGTAGAGTGTATAATTAAAACGTAAGCAAGCGTAAATTACACAGTTTGCCGTAGAATGGTAGTTTAATATCTGTAGGGAATTTCCCTCCTCGAGGTTGGTATCACCTAACCCTCATTAGTGTTGGTATAATAACTGGGAAATTATTTAATACATTCAGTGCTGTGAACGAGATTTCTTAGAATTAGAATAAAAACATAGAAATGAAAAGTCGTTAAATACGTTCTTATTTGCTACAGAAGAGGTTTTATGTAACAAAACTAGTTTTACCGCTTTTGGAGTTTTCATATTAGGTTTAAAAGTTAATTAATCTCTCTCCCTCTCTCTCCATTAGTCCAATTTCAACAAATATTCTTGGTAGTTTCTGAGTAGACTTGAAGTTTTCATTAGACTCCATGCAGGGTATCAAGATAGGAAAAACAGACAAAGATTAGTGTGATAAAATCCACAGGACCAAAATATTAGAGATTACAATGTCCATTAAAGGCACTAAACGTTGCAATAATAATTGCGGTATATTATACCTTGAACGTTTTAGGGATATAACATCCAATGGAAACAGTAGGGGTATAATATTCATTGAAACAGTAGGGGTATAGTTTACAATGAACGTTATAGGGGTAACATATCCGATGAAAATTCTAGGTGTATAATATCTACAGAAACTACTATTGGTATAATATTCATTGAAACAGTAAAGGTATAGTATGCAATAAACGTTATAGGGGTAAAACATCCGATGAAAATTCTAGGGCTATAATATCTACAGAAACCACTAGTGGTATAATATTCATTGAAACAGTAGGGGTATAGTTTACAATGAACGTTATAGGGGTAACATATTCGATGAAAATTCTAGGTATATAATATCTACAGAAACTACTAATGGTATAACATTCATTGAAACCGTAGGGGTATAGTCTACAATGAACGTTAAAGGGGTAACATATCCGATGAAAATTCTAGGGGTATAATATTTACTGAAACCACTAGTGGTATATTATTCATTGAAATAGTAGAGGTATAGTATACAATGAGCGTTATAGGGGTAACATATCCGATGAAAATTCTAGGGGTATAATATTTACTGAAACCACTAGTGGTATATTATTCATTGAAATAGTAGAGGTATAGTATACAATGAGCGTTATAGGGGTAACATATCCGATGAAAATTCTAGGTGTATAATATCTACAGAAACTACTAGTGGTATAATATTCATTGAAACAGTAGGGGTATAATATTCATTGAAATAGTAGAGGTATAGTATACAATGAACGTTATAGGGGTAACATATCCGATTAAAATTCTAGGTGTATAATATCTACTGAAACCACTAGTGGTATAATATTCATTGAAATAGTAGAGGTATAGTATACAATGAATGTTATAGGGGTAACATATCCGATGAAAATTCTAGGTGTATAATATCTACAGAAACTACTAGTGGTATAATATTCATTGAAACAGTAGGGGTATAATATTCATTGAAATAGTAGGGGTATAGTTTACAATGAACGTTATATGGTTAACATATCCGATGAAAATTCTAGGTGTATAATATCTACAGAAACTACTAGTGGTATAATATTCATTGAAACAGTAGGGGTATAATATTCATTGAAATAGTACAGGTATAGTATACAATGAACGTTATAGGGGTAACATATCCGATGAAAATTCTAGGTGTATAATATCTACAGAAACTACTAGTGGTATAATATTCATTGAAACAGTAGGGGTATAATATTCATTGAAATAGTAGAGGTATAGTATACAATGAATGTTATAGGGGTAACATATCCGATGAAAATTCTAGGTGTATAATATCTACAGAAACTACTAGTGGTATAATATTCATTGAAACAGTAGGGGTATAATATTCATTGAAATAGTAGAGGTATAGTATACAATGAACGTTATAGGGGTAACATATCCGATTAAAATTCTAGGTGTATAATATCTACTGAAACCACTAGTGGTATAATATTCATTGAAATAGTAGAGGTATAGTATACAATGAATGTTATAGGGGTAACATATCCGATGAAAATTCTAGGTGTATAATATCTACAGAAACTACTAGTGGTATAATATTCATTGAAACAGTAGGGGTATAATATTCATTGAAATAGTAGGGGTATAGTTTACAATGAACGTTATATGGTTAACATATCCGATGAAAATTCTAGGTGTATAATATCTACAGAAACTACTAGTGGTATAATATTCATTGAAACAGTAGGGGTATAATATTCATTGAAATAGTACAGGTATAGTATACAATGAACGTTATAGGGGTAACATATCCGATGAAAATTCTAGGTGTATAATATCTACAGAAACTACTAGTGGTATAATATTCATTGAAACAGTAGGGGTATAATATTCATTGAAATAGTAGAGGTATAGTATACAATGAATGTTATAGGGGTAACATATCCGATGAAAATTCTAGGTGTATAATATCTACAGAAACTACTAGTGGTATAATATTCATTGAAACAGTAGGGGTATAATATTCATTGAAATAGTAGAGGTATAGTATACAATGAACGTTATAGGGGTAACATATCCGATGAAAATTCTAGGTGTATAATATCTACAGAAACTACTAGTGGTATAATGTTCATTGAAACAGTAGAGGTATAGTTTACAATGAACGTTATATGGTTAACATATCCGATGAAATTTCTAGGGGTATAATATCTACAGAAACTACTAGTGGTATAATATTCATTGAAACAGTAGGGGTATAGTTTACAATGAACATTATATGGGTAACATATCCGATGAAAATTCTAGGTGTATAATATCTACAGAAACTACTATTGGTATAATATTCATTGAAACAGTAGAGGTATAGTATGCAATGAACGTTATAGGGGTAAAACATCCGATGAAAAATCTAGGGGTATAATATCTACTGAAACCACTAGTGGTATAATATTCATTGAAACAGTAGGGGTATAGTTTACAATGAACGTTATACGGGTAACATATCCGATGAAAATTCTAGGGGTATAATATCTACAGAAACTACTATTGGTATAATATTCATTGAAACCGTAGGGGTATAGTTTACAATGAACGTTATACGGGTAACATATCCGATGAAAATTCTAGGGGTATAATATCTACAGAAACTACTATTGGTATAATATTCATTGAAACAGTAGAGGTATAGTATGCAATGAACGTTATAGGGGTAAAACATCCGATGAAAAATCTAGGGGTATAATATCTACTGAAACCACTAGTGGTATAATATTCATTGAAACAGTAGAGGTATAGTTTACAATGAACGTTATAGGGGTAACATATCCAATGAAAATTCTAGGGGTATAATATCTACTGAAAGCACTATTGGTATAATATTCATTGTAACCGTGTAAATAATATACATTTAAAATTCTAGGGATATAATATCAATTTAAAATTTCAAGGGTTTATTATCCATTGAATGTTATAGGGATAAAATATACATGGAACGTTACAGTGATATAATATACATCTGAAGTTCTAGGGGTATTATATCCATTAAAAGTTTGAGGATATATTATCCATTGAATATTCTAGGGGTATAATATTCTTTGATAGTTCTAGGGGTATAATATCCATTGATATTTTAGGGGTATAATATCCTTAGACAGTTCTAGGGGTATAATATCCTTTGATAGTTCTAGGGATATAATATCAATTTAAAGTTTCAAGGGTACATTATCCATTGAATGTTATAGGGATAAAATATACATGGAACGTTACGGTGATATAATATACATCTAAAGTTCTAGGGTTATATATACATTTAAAACTCTAGGGGTATTATATCCATTAAAAGTTTGAGGATATATTATCCATTGAATATTCTAGGGGTATAATATCCTTTGATAGTTCTAGGGGTATAATATCCATTGATATTTTATGGGTATAATATCCTTTGATAGTTTTAGAGGTACAATATCCGTTGTTTGGTCTAGGGGTCTAATATCCGTTGATATTTCTACTAGTATAATATCTATTGATTTTTTAGGGGTATAATATCCTTTGATAGTTCTAGGGGTTTAATATCCTTTGATAATTCTAAAGGTATATTATCTTTTGATAGTTCTAGGGGTATAAATCCTTTGATAGTTCTAGAGGTATAATATCGATTGATAGTTTTAGGGGTATAATATCCTTTGATAATTCTAGAGGTATATTATCCTTTGACAGTTCTAGGGGTATAATATCCTTTGGTAGTTCTAGGGGTTTAATATCCTTTGATAGTTCTAGAGGTTTAATATCCTTTGTAGGGGTTTAATATCCTTTGATAGTTTTAGGGGTATAATATCCTTTGATAATTCTGGAGGTGTAATATTCTTTGACAGTTCTAGGGGTATAATATCCTTTGATAGTTCTAGGGGTTTAATATCCTTTGATAGTTCTAGGGGTATAATATCCTTTGATAGTTCTAGGGGTTTAATATCCTTTGATAGTTCTAAAGGTATATTATCTTTTGATAGTTCTAGGGGTATACATCCTTTGATAGTTCTAGAGGTATAATATCGATTGATAGTTTTAGGGGTGTAATATCCTTTGACAGTTCTAGGGGTATAATGTCCTTTGATAATTCTAGGAGTTTAATATCCTTTGATAGTTCTAGGGGTTTATTATCCTTTGATAGTTCTAGGGGTATAATATCCATTGATATTTTATGGGTATAATATCCTTTGATAGTTTTAGAGGTACAATATCCTTTGGTTGGTCTAGGGGTCTAATATCCGTTGATATTTCTAGTAGTATAATATCCATTGATTTTTTTAGGGGTATAATATCCTTTGATAGTTCTAGAGGTATACTATCCATTGATATTTTAGGGGTATAATATCCTTTGATAGATCTAGGGGTTTAATATCCTTTGATAGTTCTAAAGGTATATTATCTTTTGATAGTTCTAGGGGTATAAATCCTTTGATAGTTCTAGGGGTATAATATCCTTTGATAGTTCTAGGGGTTTAATATCCTTTAATAGTTCTAAAGGTATATTATCTTTTGATAGTTCTAGGGGTATAAATCCTTTGATAGTTCTAGAGGTATAATATCGATTGATAGTTTTAGGGGTATAATATCCTTTGATAATTCTAGAGGTATATTATCCTTTGACAGTTCTAGGGGTATAATATCCTTTGGTAGTTCTAGGGGTTTAATATCCTTTGATAGTTCTAGAGGTTTAATATCCTTTGTAGGGGTTTAATATCCTTTGATAGTTTTAGGGGTATAATATCCTTTGATAATTCTGGAGGTGTATTATTCTTTGACAGTTCTAGGGGTATAATATCCTTTGATAGTTTTAGGGGTATAATATCCTTTGATAATTCTGGAGGTGTATTATTCTTTGACAGTTCTAGGGGTATAATATCTTTTGATAGTTCTAGGGGTTTAATATCCTTTGATAGTTCTAGGGGTATAATATCCTTTGATAGTTCTAGGGGTTTATATCCTTTGATAGTTCTAAAGGTATATTATCTTTTGATAGTTCTAGGGGTATAAATCCTTTGATAGTTCTAGAGGTATAATATTGATTGATAGTTTTAGGGGTATAATATCCTTTGATAATTCTAGAGGTATATTATCCTTTGACAGTTCTAGGGGTATAATATCCTTTGATATTACTAGGGGTATATTATCCATTGATAGTTCTAGGGGTATAATATCCTTTGATAGTTCTAGAGGTATAATAACCTTTGATAGTTCTAGGGGTATATCATTTATTAAAACTTCTAGAGGTGTATCATCCATTGAAGGTTCTAATGGTATAATATTCATTGAATGATCTAGGGGTATATTATCCATTGAACGATCTAGGGGTATAATATTCATTGAAGGTTCTAGAGGTATATCATCCATTGAAAGCACTAGGTGTACAACATACAGTGAATATTTTAGGTGATATGTGATTTCATAAAACCACTGAATTTTCATTCTAGGGTATTTGATAGAACATCTGTTATAATTCATACGTTATGGTAATTTATTTATATGTGTTGTAGTAAAAAGTAACTAAAATATAATTTTTCCTTTTCGACCTAAGTAGGAATTGACTTTAAAAATATTTGTTTATCTTACTGTTTTAGTTCTTTATTGCTTTATTACACCGATTGGTATTTTTTTTAAATATACGTAGTTGTGAGAGATCGGTATAAATACCCAATATTGTTTTTGTGTTGGTTTTTGGTCTAATGCTATAGGGTAAAGTAAGAACAGTTAATTAATTAATTAAGTACACCGTACTGTGAGGATAATACCTACCTAAAGTCGTATTAAGCGATATGAGTACATTTGAAACATTCAATAAATATTTCTAAAAGCATTATAACCATTTCAACACTAATTCATACCAAGCAATATTAAAAAAACTAGTTTTTTTTATTAAAGTCGGAGTAGTATTTTCTTTCAAGTGTGCTATAAATCTACTGGAGGTATCTTTCAAAATCTACTCTATTTTTTCGTTATTTCAGACGCATCCAACAGGACACAGGAGGAGAACGAAGGAGTTAGAGGGAGACTGCGATTGCGTAGAAGTGACGTCACCAGCATAGAGCGAGCTCGCAGCAGGACCCTGAGGATGTCCATTGTCATTGTCGCAACGTTCATTTGCTGCTGGACGCCGTACGCGTTCATGACAATGTGGTGAGCGTTAAAAACACTATTAGGTCAAATTTTATTAATTTGTAAGCATTGATTCGTTTTTATAAGGAGATTTCTTTGTGAATTCATTTCCTCCTTCTTGGGTTTCTTCAACAAAAGTGTATTTCTCGGTTACAAAATATGACTATAATGGTGTAGGTATTTAGTGTTGTAGTATTACGTCTTGATAATCAGAAAACATGGTAGGCGAAAAAAGTGGTGGTGTTAATACATCGGTGATAGAATCTTCTCACCAATACGACTCAGTAGATGGTTTTAGAGGAGGGAATGGTGGCCTTAGAGAAATATAAGGTGTTGATAAAGAAGGGGTGGATGTTAGTGGTAGTGGTAGAGGAGTAGTAGAAAGTGGGGGAGGTAGTAGAGAAGTAGTAAATGAAAGGGTTAGAGTTTTCTTACCACCTCATTTACGTAAGTGGTGATAGAGGAAGAGGTGATGACTTTAAAGAAGTAGGTGGTGGTGGTAAAAGAGGCGTAGATGATGGTGGTTTTGGTAAAGGAGTAGTAGGAGGTGGTGATGGAAGAGGAGAAAATAAGGGATAGATTCACCACACCACAACTTTTCATTATGTGATGCTATAAAAAAAGGTGGTGGATTTTGAAAAGTAGGTGGTGGTGGGAATACAGAATTAGACGGTGGTAAGACAAAAGGAGGTGATGTTAATAGAGGATGAGGAAAGGAGAGTGAGAGAGAGAGAGACACACAGAGAGAGAGAGAGAGCTGCAGAAGAGGATATATTTTTTATGGTATGGCACTGTTATTATAAAACGAAAATATTCTATTTGCCAGATACCAACACCTTCAAACACTACAAGATTAGGTTAAATTCAAGTGCAAATTAATATACAAATGTAAGACAATTAAATGAAAGAATTTAAAATATAAACGTTAAAACACAATGAGTTTTATACAGTTGGGATGAGGTGTAAAACGATGAGCGGTTATTACGAAATACAATTATCAACTACGAGAAAAATATTTTCTACTTATTACTTAGCTTAAATTTGAACAAAGAACTGGAGGAAAAAATGTTTAATTGTTTCGTATAAAATGAGGCTCGATATGTTAATTAAAAAGATTTTATAAAATTACAAGACTCATTGAAAATGTTGATTTTCACCCGGGGGAGGGTGGGTGTACAGTAAAACCTTTTTAGTACGCCTCTGAAGGGTCTGTATTAAAACGCGGTGCTCATCAGAATACACTTGAGTTGTCATGGACTGGGTGTATAAAACTGTCGTATTTATAGAGTAGTCGAGGATAATTAGTTAAAAGTTACGAATCCGGATGGGAGTAAATGTATCGAAGTGGGTTTTTTTGCAAAATGTTCGTGGTGTTGTGTAGAAAAAATGTAATTTTCTTGCATTTGGTACAAACGCAATAAAAAGGGTTAAAAATGCATATAATGCATTTTTTATGCGTTTAAAATTTTTTAAAATTAAAAGTACATAAAAACTATTTCTAGGGGTTTTTGAGGACGCTGAGAACGAATATCGAGATTATAAGTCGATACACCATTCGAAAATGCATTTTAAATACGTTTTATGCATTTTTTATGCACTTCAAAACAAATATTTTTTCCTATTAAAGAAAATAAAATATTATTTTGGGGGGTTTTTAAGAATGTTTAAAATGAATTTGATATTTAAAAGTTGGTTTACCAGTTTAGGAAGTAAGTGAAACTTTAAGAAATGTATTTTAATATATTTAAAAAGTCTTAAAACTTTTCCTGAAAGCTTAAAAATCTGCCACAAAATATATATGCCATGTTTAAAAATATCTACATTATAAGGTACAAGGTTTCCTACAGGGAAATCGTTTAATCATAAATTTTATTTCAACATAGTTAAAGGGTTAAATTAATATTTTTGTCATTACTTTTTGAATTTTATTTAAGTCAAAATGATTCACAATTCGCAGCAAATATTTTTATTACAATTTAAAAAAATTATTATATTTAAAACCAATTTTGTATTCAAACCGATAAAAATGAAATCTAAATTTCCCAAATTTATATTTTTCTCTTCTACAAAATGAAAAATCTTTACTTTAATTCGAAGCACTTTTCTGTTCTCTCTCCTAAAAGGAACGTTTCTTTTTTAAAATATATATATTATTTATTATTTTTACTTTATAAAAATTTGAAGCTTTTTCTATTTAACTGGGGAGAGCATATTAAAAAAAAACCTAACCCTATCCCAAGTCCGCCTAAAGGACGCTCTAGTTAGAAATATCAAAATGCAAACAATTTTTTAATTTGAGAAACAATTTTCTTTATTTAAATGTTTAAATTTTAGTTAATTATTTTTGACTTTTGATAATATTTTTCATACCTGAATTATTTTTTTGTGTTTAAGAAATCTTTTTTTTATTATTTTCATTCAAAATATAATGAATTTTTTAGGAGGGAAAAATAAATAAATTCCATATAATATGAATCATCACATTAGTGAATTTTTTTATGTGAATAAACACTTTTCCCAAGATGTACTGTTTTTCGTCGATATAATGTTAACACGGTACAAAAATAGGATCTTGTATTCTCCTCCCCGCTAATAATAATGCAGTTTTTTCTTAAAACTATATAAAATATAATTTTGGATAATTATAAATGCATTTATATATGAAAAAATTAATTTTTTAAAAAAATCATGAGAAAATATTAAAAAAATGCATTATAAAAGTGTATTTCAAAACAGTTCGCTATATGAAAATGCATAAAAAAACATTTTGTGTTTACTCCAGAGACTGGTCTGCCTAAAAAACGGTTCTATTTCAAATTTTGCGTTAATGCTCGAGAATGCATATTAAAAAAAAACAACCTGGACACTGGTCTAACTAAAAAACGGTTAAATATCAATTTCTTTTTTTAATGCATTTTTAAAAAAAAAAATGCATTTTCCGGCGTAAAGAAATTGTACAAATATAAGTCATCTGTATGATTATATGCATTTTTAACTCTTTTTATTGCATTTGTACCAAATGCAAGAAAATTACATTTTTTCTACACAACACCACGAACATTTTGCACACTTCGATACTTTTACTCCAATCCGGAATCGTAGCTTTCAAAAAAATTTAGTTATTTTTCCTCGACTAAGAGAAAGAGTCTAAGTCTTTAATAGTGAAATACGGTAAACATAAAGTGTTTATTAAGTTATGTGTTAAAGTCTAACAATATGCTTTTATAAATTGTTATAAATTACACACACACACACACACATACACACACACACACACACACACACACACACACACACACACACACACACACACACACACACACACACACACACACACACACACACACACACACACACACACACACACACACACACACACACACACACACACACACACACACACACACACACACACACACACACACACACACACACACACACACACACACACACACACACACACACACACACACACACACACACACACACACACATACACACACACTCACAAAACAGAGCTGCATACAGTAGTAGACTCATAACCTATTCAGAGTGAGCTAATATGAAAGGCTTGCCTGTTTCTGAAAAAACTGACTTAAATGTTTAGTTCTGACACGAAATTTACAGAAACAGTAAAGCTAATAAAGTTTGGAAAATGTTAGAATATCGCACAAACCCATCATACATTTTCCACTCGATCACCTTTGTAATACTGTGTATTTTACATTCCTTATGTTAAGCGCTAGTTTTACTTGATTGGAGTTGTATTTGCAAAATGTGCGATACTGGACTGTTTTTTCCGTCTACAGGTACATATTCGACAAGACATCAGCAATGACCGTAGACTCCAGAATCCAGGATGGACTGTTCATCATGGCAGTGTCCAACTCCTGCATGAACCCTCTGGTGTACGGTTCCTACACCGTCAACATCGACTGGGGGTGCTGGAGACGTTTCCTTATGTGCGGTAAAGACTGGACTCGGAAAAATACAGGTCAGTTTCAACATAGTAATGCAGTCGATGGTTTACTTATTCACAATCTTTCACTATAATAATTTCAGCGATAAATATTTACATCTGTTACGTCCTTAACAGTTTCATCTTCTCAATTCGTTTCTCGTATCATTTTACCGTTCACTACTTTCTGTTACTTAAATCACTTGTCAGTTTCTTATTCACATTCCAACACTTCATAACTTGAGCGATAATTATTTATTATTTACATTCCGTTACTTCCGTTACTTAAGAGTCCCTATTCACATTCCGTAACTTCCATGTCTTGACTGTTCCCTATTCACATTCCATTACATACACGGCTTGAGTAAAGTCACATTCCATTACTTTCACGGCTTGAGTAAAGTCACATTCCCTTACACCCATCACTTTACAGTTTTATATTTTACACGTTTCATCACTTCAGTAATATTTACTCTAAGAAGATTTTGATAAAAGTTTTTTCTGCCCGGTAATTTATTTTTATTATGACTATTATGAACAAGTTTAATATAAGTATTGAAATATACAGCTAACTCATGTAGGAGGGTCATATCTCGGTTACCATCCCTCGTACAAAAATTTGGAATCTCTTCCATTAATGAAATTTTGAATAATATCGCCCTCCTAGCCGTGGGTGGTAAATATCACTCTAATTAATAGTCGAACTGAAAATAATTTTTATTAAAATAATCTCCCACCCTCTCTATCCAATATCTCTCCCTCTCTAATATTCCTCTCTCTCTCACTCCCCCCCCACACACACATATAATTCATCAATAATTATTTTAGCTATTTACAGTCTTTAATGGTCCTGAGGATATGAATATATTACATGGATGAAAAGCTTCAAAGATATTCTTTTATAACATTCTTGTTAAGGCAATGTACGTAGGCCTACATAAATAAGTAAATGTCAAGTAGACAACTGTGCATAAGACAAGAAAGTCTGTTGCTTTGCCTCGGGAGCTACACAGATGCCTCAGTTTTTGACATCGTCAGTTTATGCTTGTCTTTCTCCAGTTGAAAATTTACTCCATTATAAAGCTGTTCAAGGAGTGCGGAAAAAACCTGATGCGTAAGTGGTCCCATACAATTTCATGCAGGTTCTTCTACTGTGCACTGTATGAGGTCCTATCTGTGACTTGTTTTAGTGACTCAGTAAAAGCTCTTCGTGTGGTCAGATGAACTGTATAAATAGACTAATCACTTGTAGTGAGAAGTAATGGATTGATTCATCTATTTGTTTCAGTCACACTTATTCTTTTTAGAAAGGGGTAGTTCCTATCCGCTCCGATTGTCAATATAATCTAATAATATTTTGGTTGCTTAAGCTAAAAGCAACCATTCGATGGTCACGGTAAAAGTGGTCCGATAGTTAGTAAGTAGGTAGAGGCAGGAAATCCCGAAAGGGTTACCTAAGTACCCCTCAGAATCCCCACCCCCTTCATTCATGCCACAAGCCAGTTCTCATGTTATGGTCGCTGTGGGCGTTGCTAGCAGTGAGTAATAACATAACTTAACAACTATTCCTATAGTTTGTTCATGTGTGTCCTCTTCGGACCAGTTTGAGCTAACCCCTACGCGAATCATCGAACCAGTTCTTTCTCGTTACTTAGGAGATTAACACAGATCGAATTCGACAACTCCCTTGACCCGGCATTACATTTTAAAATGGAAAAATGACATTTTGAACAAAATAACCTTTTACGATAGTTATTAGAATACAAAATAATATAAAATTTTCCACTAAACAGAAAAGGTTGACAGCGCAACTTTCTCCTTGTAACTTCTGTTTGGTACTCATTATGACCCAAGCAGATAGGGTCGTTACCCTGAATTATACCTCCTCTACTGAAATCACCAAGGTAGAGCTTTTCTATACAAAATTATGAGCTTCATCAGGAAGTCTTGAAGGGGGCCGGATTCTTTTATCCCTACAATGATACATAATCACCCCTTATATTTGGTAAACACACAAAAGAAATTTCCCATAATAATATCGACATTTGCTTTTTAGTTAAAGTGGTTAAACATAAATTACATTTCATTAAAAGGCTTCATTCTAACCCTGCATGGAACATATTACAATAAAAGGTACAGACTTTGCATGACTGGGCAATTTTAATAACCTGTCAGCCCGGAGCTCAGCTTTGTGTGATTGGCGTCTTTTTGCTTTGACGAATTTTTTAAAAATTAAAAAAACGTCTACGGCGGGGTAGCGACAAAATAAAAAATGAATTAATAACTTTCACCTTCCATGCACTAGTTACTGTATAAAAGGCCTGCAGTTGGATTATTTATTGTATAGCGCTTTCAATGTCTTTGTTGTATCTTTAGCAAGCTATTGAATAACTCTTGTTAATTGCTGTGTTGCTGTGCTAGAAAACAAACGAGGTTATAAAAATAGTATTACTTATTCTATTTTTGTTGTGTTCTGTATTAAGTGAGATGAAATTTTGTGTTTTAGTCGGCTGAGGGCACTAGCAACATAATTAATTCGAGTTTGAATTCTGGTAGCAAAAAAGAAATTTTGTGATTCTTTCAGCTGCTCAGGTTGGTTAAGCCTGTAAAATACTTATCTCATTCATTCATTCATTCATTATCCAACGCCCGTCTGTGGCAGTTGGGCCATTTGACGCCGAGCCTCCCAGTACCGAGCAGTGATGTCGTAAAGAGCATGGTTGAGTTTTGGGCAGGTGAGCAGGTGACTTGCCACCATAATTTCTGTGGAACAGAGTGGACACACGTCCGATTCGGCTATGCCAAGCCGGTGTAGGTGAGCCTGCAGATAGTCGTGACCGGTTTCCAGGCGGAACCTTGCAACAGCTTCACTTCTCTCCAGATGACCAGGTATGTGGCCTGGGATCGCTAAGTTTGCCCATATTTTGCCCGTGGATGCGTTTCTTAGTAGGTTCTTAGTGAGCCTGGATATGGTAGAGTCAATTTGGGATTTTGCTGTTTCAAGGGTTTGGAGAGTTTCAGGTTGCTCCTTCTCTGCTCCTTTTTTGGCCATTTCGTCCGCCTTCTCGTTTCCTGGAAGGCCCACGTGGCTGGGAACCCACTGTAGGCTGACATCCCAGCCCCTGCTAATAAGGTTGGCTAATTTCTTGCGGCAGTTCGAGGCATTCAGGCTTTCAGTGGGTTTGTTGTTGCTTAGGGCAGAGATTGCAGCCTGTGAGTCTATAAGAAACACAACACTGCTTGGTTGTAAGTTTAGCGCCTCAATATTATTGGCCGCCTCAGTGACAGCACATATTTCTCCATCGAAGTTACTAGAGTTCCTGCCAACAGCTGAAGATTGCTGGAAAAACCCGCAGAAGGATCCTGCCCCAGCAGAATTAGTTTCAGGTATGTAAGAACCGTCTGTATAGACATGAAGCCACTCGTTACTCGGGTAAAGATTATGAATGGTTTCGAGAGCGTTTTTCCTTAGTTCTGTTGGGTTGGTCTCCTTTTTACTGCTTAAAGGGTTCAGCAGCTGAAGGTGTACTTTTGGCAGAGCGTCGACTACCTCAGTGAAACTTTGCAGTGGTGCTGGGCTCGGGGTGGAGATGTTATACTTCTCTCTTAGTGCTTCGGCGTGCACTAGGGGGGTGATTTGTGTTTTCAACCTCTGAGTTGCTGGTCTGTACCTAATCCAGTGACTGGAGTCTATTCGCCTAGCTCTTTCCCAAAATTTTAGTGCTTTTCTCCCTTCTGGATTCCAGGGGTTCTATATCTGCTTGTAACTGCATCGCCACTATGGGGGTGGATTTGGCACCTCCAGTGATCGTCCTTAGGGCATTGTTTTGGACCACGTCATATTTAGATAGAGTACTGTTAGAGGAGAGAGACACAACTTCGCTCCCATACTCCATCACTGGACGGACATATGTTTTGTAGGCCGTGCTTAGGACATCCTGTGTTGCCCCCCACTTGGTTGACGTCAATCGCTTCAGTAGATTGTTGCGCTTTTGTGCTTTTTCAGCCGTAGACCTTACATGGCTGTTGAAGGAAAGCCTGGTATCTAGTATAATGCCGAGATACCTCGATTGAGTTGTTTGCTGGAGGTTTGTGCCCCTGTATTGGACCTGAAATGTGCCTGGTTTAGTTGAGAGTGTAAATAGTTGGGCAGTGGTTTTCTCCACACTAACCTCCATTTTTTGATTTGACCATTTTTCTAGGCTGATAAGTGCGGAGTTAGTTGCATCTTGGAGGCATTGTATGCCGCTGCCTGTTGCCCATAAAACCACATCGTCAGCAAAAAAGAGACACTGCATTTCCAAAATTGATTCAACAGCCTGCTGAAGGTCGTCTATCATGACATTGAATAATAAACAGCTAAGCACCGCTCCCTGGGGAAGACCCTGTCGTAGTTGACGGTAAGAAGATGTACTGTTTTGAAACTTGCACCTGATGAAGCGGTGAGATAAGAAGCTTCTGATCCACCTCAGCATGTTACCGGTCACTCCCCTGCGTTTCAGCTTATGTAGGAGCAAATGCCGCCAGATTTTGTCATATGCTGCTTTGAAATTAACGAAAACAGCGAGGGTTGATTGTTTATGGTTAAACCCATCCTTGACCGCTTGTGTAAACTTGACGATTTGGTCTGTAGTGGATCTGTATTTGCGGAAGCCAGCTTGGTTGTCGCTTATTGCTCCGATGGTTTCCAGAAACTCGCGCAGTCTGCGTTCGATCATTTTTTCTGCCACCTTGCAACATACACTGGTGAGAGAGATGGGCCGATAACTAGACAGCAGGTTCGCAGCTTTCCCCTTTTTTAACAGTGATATTATCTCGGCTTTCCTCCATTGATGGGGGACTCTGGTCTTCCATGTGAGATTAATGAGTTTGAGGAAGGTTTGTTTTGCGGTTTCTCCTAGGTGGCGAACAAAATCGGGGAATATACCATCAGGTTCCGCAGATTTGCCATTCTTCAAGCAAGCTAAAGCTAGCTCAAGGTCCTGAAGTGTAAAGGGGTTGTCAAATGGAGGGTGGTCGTTTTCTGCAGCTGTTTCTACCATGATACTCTTCCTCTCTTCTGATGTAACATGCAGCCTGCTGACAGCAGCATAGTGTTTGCATAGAGCGTTGGCTATTTGGTCTGGTTTTGTGAGCTTTCTACCACCTGTGGCGTTGTCATTAATCGGTTCCCATTGAAGGCTTGATTTCTCGTTATTGAGGCTCGAGATAAATCTGTGTGCCTTGCTACCTTCTTTACGGAAATCTAGCTTAGATATGAAGGTTCTGTAAGCTGTTCTTTTGGCTTGTACTATGCCTTGTTTGAGAGTGGCTTGACGTTTTCTCAAGTCAACGCAGTCAATCATACTATTGGTGGTTTCCGCCTTTCGCCTAGCAATGTTTCTATTTGCTTTTAAATCGGTGAGGGACCCGGTCCAGAAGGGTTTGTACTTTTTGGCTTGCCCTCTCGGAATACTCGCCTTGGCGGCAGTCAGAATCCCTTCTACAAAACGTTGAGTGGATTTGTCGGGATTGGTGTCAACTATGCTGTCCTTCAGAAGTGCGTCAGTTAGCTCCTTGAACATATCCCAGTTCGCTTTTTTAAAATTCCAACGAGTAAGCTTAGGTCTGCTTTGTGGTTGTTGCTTTTTGCTTTTAAATTTTAAGCACAACGTGCGGTGCCCGCACCCATCCATGGCGTCGTCAAGAGATAAGAACGCTCTTGTCATTAAGTTTGCGTGGACTAGGACGAGATCGGGAGTGCTTGAGTGCCCGGCAAAGGAAAGAAATGTTGGCTCGGTTGGGAGATGGGTCAGGTTTTTAGAGTCGATCAGGTTTTCTATACTTCTCCCAGCCACATTTGCAGTAGTATATCCCCACCGACTGGAGCGGGCGTTGAAATCGCCAATCACCAGACTGTTTGGGTGTCGAACCAGATCTGAGATGAAGTCAACATTTGGAGTATTGTTAGGTGGGTTGTACAATCCTATCATTTTGTAGTGGGTTCCTTTAGACGAAACATCGATAGATGCAGCTTCAAGTTTATTATTATTAGTCATTTCACGCAATACGGTACTTGCTAGGTAGTCTGTCGTTAACACTACAAATAATTCCAGAGGCAATTTGCCTTGATCGTTTTAAAATATAATTAGAAAAGTTTGTCATTTTATAAAAACTTGGTGAATCCGTAGAGGCACCAGCTTAGACAATAATAAAAATGTCAGCGTCCGTTTTTGAAATTAAAGTTTTGAACTCAGTAAATTTGGGATGATTTAATCCTCCCGCGTTCCAAAATATAATACGAAGGTCGTCGTTAGCTTGGTAGCCCTGAAAAGGGCCGTTGGTATTCATTCTTAAAATTCTCGTTCTTGTAGCGATCATTTAGCTCGATTGGCGATGATTGGCTCGATTTCGGCGATCGCCGTAGCAGATTTAACGTTACCCAGGGTACACCACGTGGAGGCCTGCTACATTGTACCCCTAAAATAAAATACTTATCTGGCGCGAGGCAAAGCAAGAGACTTGGCAGATGCGCAGTTGCCTACTTAACATATAGCGGGGACTCAGTACTTGTCGAACCGCTCTGCTATATGTATCGCTCCGCCACAACTACTTTGCCTAGATGTGAGAGAAGGGTAGGCAGTTGCTTGTCCTTCCAATTAGTCGCCAAACTCCCGTTCTGTGCATGTCTAGTCTCTCCCATATTTCACGATTTATAACTTGGGTAATATTACAAACAAGACGTGTTTGGCTTGTTGACTGACAACAGGTTTGAGGTGTTGTGTTGTAGCTTATTACATCAGGTAGAAAGGATAGGACATTTTAGTTAATATTCTTGATATGAAATATTTGCAACAAAATATATACAAGACCACTTTTACCATGTATATTTAAATGTGATACACGATAATAAGCGTTTTGTAGCGTACATAGTACATTATCTTGAAGATATTTAGTTATCAAGATTTGACAAAAAGCTCTGGCATTGACGAGGTTAACACAAGGATGCTTTAGGGTAAGCAGAGCATTATATTTGCATAAGTAGGGTAACATGTCGGATAGGGTGTAACAGAGTCTGCAGAATTATAGCCAGCGTTGACTTAAGGGTACCCTTTGGTGAGTAGGAAGACAATGTATTGGGAAAAAAATGGTTTATTGTGTTGGGAAAAGAAAAAGTTTTATTATATTAAAGGTGTTGTGTTAAAAAGTCAATATTTTATTATATTGGGGAAAGGTAATGTTTTACTGTGTTAAAAAAGTCAATGTTTTATCGTTTTTGGAAAAGCTGATGTTTTATTCTTTTGGGAAATCAATGTTTTATTCTGATGGGAAAAATCGACGTTTTATTGTGTTGGGAAAAGTTAATGTTTTATTTTGTTTGGAAAAGCCGATAATTTATTGCGTTGGGAAAATCCTGTGCTTTAATCTGTTAGGAAAATCTGATGTTGTATTTTGTTAGGAAAAGCCGATGTTTTATTATATTAAGGAAATATAATGTTTTACTATGTTGAAAAAAGCCGGTGTTTTATTGTGTTGAAAAAGTCGATGTTTTATCGTTTTGGAAAAAGCGATGGTTTACTGTGTTGGGAAAATCCTGTGATTTAATCTGTTAGGAAAATCTGATGTTTCATTTTGTTAGGAAAAGCCGATGTTTTACTGCGTTGGGAAAATCCTGTGATTTAATCTGTTAGGAAAATCTTATGTTTCATTTTGATAGGAAAAGCCGATGTGCTATTATATTAAGGAAATGTAATGTTTTACTATGTTGAAAAATGCCGATGTTTTATTGTGTTGAAAAAGTCGATGTTTTATCGTTTTGGAAAAAACCGATGGTTTACTGTGTTGGGAAAATCCTGTGATTTAATCTGTTAGGAAATTCTGATGTTTCATTTTGTTAGGAAGAGCCGATGTTTTACTGCGTTGGGAAAATCCTGATATTTAATCTGTTAGGAAAATCTGATGTTTCATTTTGTTAGAAAGAGCCGATGTTTTACTGCGTTGGGAAAATCCTGATATTTAATCTGTTAGGAAATTCTGATGTTTCATTTTGTTAGGAAGAGCCGATGTTTTACTGCGTTGGGAAAATCCTGATATTTAATCTGTTAGGAAATTCTGATGTTTCATTTTGTTAGGAAGAGCCGATGTTTTACTGCGTTGGGAAAATCCTGATATTTAATCTGTTAGGAAATTCTGATGTTTCATTTTGTTAGGAAGAGCCGATGTTTTACTGCGTTGGGAAAATCCTGATATTTAATCTGTTAGGAAAATCTGATGTTTCATTTTGTTAGAAAAATCTGATGTTTCATTTTGTTAGGAAAAACCGATGTTTTATTATATTAAGGAAATGTAATGTTTTACTATGTTGAAAAAAGCTAGTGTTTTATTGTGTTGAAAAAAGTCGATGTTTTATCGTTTTGAAAAAAACCGATGTTTTATTCTCTTGGGAAATCAATGTTTTATTCTGTTAGTGAATTATTATTATTATTATTACTAAAACTCGGAGGGACCTTATCGGTGTAGAGCACTTAGCTGCAGCCTTTGTACTCTCTTCCCATCCCTACCACAGGACTAGATTAGTGGATACCTACCTCTTTACAGAAATCAAGTACCCACCTGATGCTAAATCTTCTGATATCCTCTGGTGTACATACCTGCCAGCCAAACCACTTCTCCTTGCAGCTCCCAAAGCAGGACACTCACAGAGTACGTGGATTGTGATTTCCTGTTGGTCCTCGTCGCATCTCTTGCACACAGGGGACCTAGATTTTCCAATTTTGTATTGGAACTCCCTCAGATTCCCATGGCCTGTAACCAGCTCTACAGTAGCTCTGAGTTGATGTCTACTTAAGGAGAGTAGTTCTTTGCCCCACAAATCTCCTGAGTAACCCCACAGTACCTTGGATTTGTTACACCCCAAGGTTTCATTCCATTCTTCCCTGCACAACCTGTCTATATGTGCCGTGATCCTCTTGCGCCCCTCCTGAGGCGGCATGCCCACTGCCCTCAGCAACGGTCCTTGAGTTATACACCCTTGTTTTGCTAAGGCGTCAGCTCTCTCATTCCCTATCCAGCCAGAATGTCCTGGAATCCAGGTTAGGTTGAGTGAATTATACTTACTCAGCTCTGCTAGAGAAGCTATAGTCTCAGCCACCAGCCTAGAGCTGGTACTAGCCTTACCTAAAGCCTTCAGAGCTGCCTGACTCTCCGAGCGAATCCAGATGGTCTTGCTCCTCCTGCCAGACCCTATTATTTCCTCAGCACATAGTTTGATCGCGAGCACCTCCCCCTGCAAGACAGAGTTGTAGTCCTCCAGGCGATGACAAAATCTGTCTTGGTGTCTCGGTCCACTAAAGCCTGCTCCCACTCCTTCCTTCATCTTGAACCCATCGGTGAACCAGATTTCACCATGTCTGGGTCTATACTCCGCCGATGCCTCTCTTGCAGGAATATGGATTTTGTAGTTTCCTTTTTCCCTTTTAAGAGACAGTATCTTATCCTGAGGTTCTATCCAGAGCTCCTTCAGTGAATCCCCAAATAGCTGTTTATGACGTTTGCTACTTGTCTTTCACTGCCCGGTACAACTTAGCCCGTGTGCAGTTTTCATTACCTCCGTCCTAATTTGAAGACTCAAGGATGGAAAACCCAACATAACCCTCATGGCCGCACATGGTGTGCTTCTCCTTGTAGCTGTTATGCCTCTAAGGAAGAGACCCTGCGCGCGATCCAGCATTCTTTTACTTGTTTCTTTCTGTGCCCTGTCCCACCAGACGATTGAGGAAAAGACAAACCTCGGCACCACAATGGCGGAATAAATCCAGTTCATCTGACGTGGACCCAAACCCCATTTCGTGCCTATTGCTCCTCTGCATTGCCAGAACGTAGCTATGGCTTTTTTGCACTTATCCTCCAAGTGCTCACGCCAGAGTAGCTTCCTATCCAGAATAACTTCCAGTTATTTAGCGCTCTCAACGTAGCTTATTTTGGTATTACCAACTTCCATCATCTCCAGCGATTTAGTTTTATATCGCCTAGTGAAGATGAGTGCCACAGATTTCTCTCCTTGAATGCATAGTGCATTCTCCCTTCAGCATGCTTCTGTTACCTTGAGTGCCTCTTGAAGCAGGTCTTTGAGAGCCTGTTCAAATGGTCCCCTAACAAGGATAGCTATGTCATCCGCATATCCTACCACCTTGACACCCATTCCACTGAGCGTCCTTAGTAGGCCGTCTATGACAAGGCTCCACAGCAAAGGGGATAACACTCCACCCTGCGGGCAGGCCTCCGAGACCATCCCATTTATGTTGCACCCCATCCACGATGCAGTACTTATCCGGTTTTCCAAGGATAATCCAATTTATAATTCCATCAGAAATCCCGTGCTCCATAGCTGCTCTCTTGATGGCCAGTCTAGAGGTACTATTAAAAGCCCCCTCCACATTAAGAAAAGCCCCAATACATATCCCCTTGTTGTTGATCTGACCCTCAATAAAGTCCACGACCGACAACAGCGAAGTCTCCATTGACCTACCAGTTCGGTAGGCGTGTTGATCCTGATGAAGCGGATACTGCTTCAAAAGTCCCTCCTTCAAATAGTGGTTAACCAGCCTTTCCAATGTCTTTAACAAGAAAGATGTAAGGCTGATAGGTCTGAAGTCCTTTACCTCTGTGTAACCTTTCCTCCCCGGTTTGGGGATAAAGATAACTTTCGTTTTGAGCCACTGCCCGGGCGTGTAACCCAAGGCAACACAGCCTCTGAGTAATCCTGTCAGTAGCCCTATTATTTCCTCCAAGCAATTTTGTAGTAGCGCTGGAGTAATATTATCTAATCCAGGCGCTTTAAAAGGCTCAAAAGACAGAATCACCTCTCTCACCTTTTGCGCTGAGATCACCTGCCTAGCAATATTCCAGTCCGCCCTTAGCCCAGTATGTCGGAGGTTTTGAGCACCGTCCCCTACCGGTCTAATATCGGGAAAACTGTTCCTCATAATCAGACGCAGAGTTTCCTCCGGGGTGTCAGTAAAGCTACAGTAAGACAAACTTAAGACAAACCTCGGACCACCTGCTAACACCTTAAACAGTCTAGCAGTGTCACTCAGTGTGCTTGTCTCTGAGCACTACTTTTCCCAAGAAGCACGTTTAACCTCTTTAATAAGATTTTTATAGATACCCTGGCTGTCTTTATATGCCTGCCAGGTCTCCGCGGTTTTCTTCTTCTTTGCCCTATTAAAGAGCTCTCTAGTCTCTTTCTGTCCTGCCTCTAACTCGCTGTTCCTCTTAAGCTTACTGCGCCCAGTGTTAATCCGCGAGAGAGGGCAATTTTCCTCAAACGAAGTGGAATTTGCAGCCCTGATGTAGGCCTCAGTATTTTCCAGTTCGTTTGATGTACCATATTTACCACGGAAGTCTGACATCCGCCTCCTCACCGAGGACTTAAGACCTTCCCAGTTTGTCTTTCTCGGGTTCCTAAGCCACACCACATAGGGTACAACTCCCCTCATCGTAGCAGTGATGATCTGGTGATCAGACATGGAGGGCTCATCCGAAACCTGCCAGTCATGCACCCACCTTACCATTTGTCTATTACAGAAGGTGATATCTAGAACCTCCATTCTGTTTGAAGTGACAAATGTTGGCTCGGTACATGTGTTTAAAACCACAAGGTTTTCTTCAATCAAGGCTAGGAGCTCCTCACCTCGCTCATTTGTGTCTGTGCTGCCCCACATCTCATTATGAGCATTGGCATCACAGCCCACTAAGGCTTCCTCTCCCTGCAGTACCGAACTAACTTACGTAATTCTGCAGGGGGGGATTCTCTATTGTGGGCGCAGTAAGTGGAGGCCACGATGAACTCCCTGCTCCCACTTACCTCGCTCTTACCTCGAATTATAACCACCGCAAGGTCTTTAGTTGAGAATTCTTGAATCAGCGTGGCTTCTAGTCCTCTGACTATCACACATGCTCTGTGCCCCTCATGTTCCCCACTTGCGTAGGTGCGCCCAGCTGCAGTAAAACCCCTTATACGGTTCTTGACCAGCCACGGTTCTTGCACTAGCGCAAGCGCTGGTAATGTGTGCCTCACATTTAAGCACCTGGTTAGGACCACCGAGGCGCTTTTACTGTGGTGCAAGTTAATTTGCAGGATCATTGCTTGAGGGTCAGCCATATTCAACTGACCCCTACGCCTTCTCCTGATTCTCTTTCTCGCCCTTCTCTTCCGTGTCCTTGGGGTTCCACTTAAAAGTGATCTCTGCAGTCCCCAGGAAGGCTTTCCCATCTCTTGCCTTTAATTGTCTGGTCGATGCCTCATCCAATCCTAGGCAGAGGAGGCTTGCAGGTCCCCGCTCAATGCACTGTAGGATCTTCCACTTCGAAGTGTCAATTTCTGGGTTTTGCATCCCCATGAACTTGACCAACTGAGTGGCCTCCCTTTTTGGCGGTGGTACTAGCACCGTCACTTTCACCCTTTTGATCAGTTCATCAGGCAGGACTAGCCTTGCCTGAGTCCCGTCCTCGAGCTTATCTGACGGTACCACTTCTTTCAGCCATTTTGTCGATTCCTCCTCAGCACAAATAAATTCTGCGACTCCATCCCATATGTAAGTGTCTCTGAACCGCGGAACAAAACCTCCACTAGGAGTGTCCAGAATCAGGTTCATGACGGTGCCCTTAAGGTGGTCGAACGCCGCCATCTCCATCCTTACGCCTACACTATCCTCAAAGGTCACAAGAACCCTCGGTAGGTTGGCGGAGATCGACGAGAAAGACGGCCCTCCCGACCCAGCAGGCCTAAACCCTTGTCTATTCTTCTTGGCCTCCGACTCTGGAGTAGGATTAGAAGTACTCCTTTCCTTCCTTTTCATCTCTCTTTCTTGTCGTACTAATGTCCTACGGGATCCACTGGCTTCCGTAACGACACTGGGGCGGGTTCTAGCCCCAGCCTCCGTCAAACCTTTCCGCTGCCTGGACCGGTGTTTCCTCATAGGGGGTGGCGGTGGTTCTCTGCCCTCCGCTTTCTTTGCTTCTTCATGGTAGGAAAGCCAAAGTGCTTTCCTCCTTTGTGCCCCACTCATTTTTCCTGTTGCTTTCGCAACTGGATTTCCATCTGTCTCTGAGAGGCCGAAGCCACCTCCATAGGGACAAATTTGTGAGTAGGTTTTAAGCCCTGATCAGTTAAATTTATTTTTTTTTATCTCTGCCATGTGTGTTCCCACGAGCAGCTACGGAAATAAAGGTCCACCGCCGCAGAGCCCCGCTTACGGCGGTAAGGCGACTTAAGTACTCAGGGGTGGCGCAGGTGCCCCTGAGGCTCCGTTAAAGACCCTCCTTACCCTGAGGGCCACGAATCTACATCGGCATGGATCGCATAACATCTTCAGATCGGGGGTGTATGTGCCCTACCAGACCACCAACCTAGATGAGGGGTGCTTCTTGTTTGCCGCCCGCAAGGGAAGGGCAGGGCGAGAGCCGAGCAGATAACAACCCTTCAAGTGCTAGGACTTTATTTTGAGCCGCCTTCATGCACTCACACATTTGGCTGGACTTCCCGTTTATAGGGAGCCACATACGTACAGCTCCGCTCCACCCGTCCCCCACGTCCGGATTAAGCCTCTCCATCACGTCTAGGTCATGCAGCCCATAGGAGAAGTGTTGGGGAAAATCGATGTTTTATTTTGTTAGGAAAAGCCGATGTTTTACTGCGTTGGGAAAATCCTGTGATTTAATCTGTTAGAAAAATCTGATATTTCATTTTGTTAGGAAAAGCCGATGTTTTACTCTGTTGGGAAACATTTATGTTTTATTCTGTTTAGAAAAGTAGATAATTTGTTATGTTGGGGAAAGTCAATGTTATATTGAGTTCGGGATGCCGATTACGTATGGTTTTTGCGAAATCCAATCTGCCTAAATGTTTAAAGAATACTGAAATATCTTGGTTTCTTGCACGTTTTACAAATCATTTTTGAACAATCCTGCAAGGGTAAGTAGTCCACGTTACACTGGTTTATTAACAGCAGTATTAGGTTGATTTAACTCAAGATAAAATATAGAGAATATTTTATAATTTTGAAGCAATTCGCACGTAAAATCTTCCACGCAACCTCTCTATCTCGTTACAATTTTCAACTTGAATAAATGATTCATTTTATCCTTTTACAAAAAAGCCGAATTATTCATGTTTTGTAACACTTTTTTCTTCAATAAAATTACACGTGACATGAGTGGGCCGATCGATCGAGGGGCGGAGCGGGTCTAGCCAAACGCAAAGTGCTATACACGTCTCACTCGGAATTTATTCCTGAATTTTTATTACAAAATTTTCTTTGTACATGACATCTCAAGCGCTCTACAAAAGCATAGCTTATAGAATAATGCCCAGTTGATCACACATGGTAACGATTAGGTTATGGGCAATGTTGTAAAATTATTTATCAAGGTAGCAACAGCTGATCAAACTACGCCGTGGACCAGCTGGTGTAACAGAAGTACACTATTGTTCCACTGTACTGGAAACGGGTAATACAAACTAATCAATGGTAACGCAACTACTTAGTTAAAAATAAAATTGTCATTTCAGTTAAAAAGAATTCTAACAAGTTATTTGAAGTCGAAACGAACCAGGGTCGTAGGATGATATATGCAGTGTTGCCACAATGACAGTTCACCGTTGTCGTTCCCTCATGACAGATGTTTGCGAAAGCACAGGAGAACTATATTATATGAAAGAGGTAACTGCAGTACGAGGTTGACAATACCTTACTAATTTTATTTCTATTAAATATCGAGTTTAAGAGATAAATCAAATGTGATGCTAGACTTCAACAAAACATTGTTAAAGGTATATAAATTGTAGTTTGAAGACCATTTAAATAAAACTTGTATAGAGTATTGAACGTAATAATATATAATACAACATATAAAATATAATAATATATAATACACAATATATATTAATCACTTTTACATTAATTTATGACTATCCGAACTTTAAATTTTGTAAATTTGTTAAAACTTACTGAGAAAGAAAGTTTTTGATCGCTATGTGGCGATCTTCATCAGTGTCTTCTGCTTGGAGTTGTGACGATTTTAAAGACAGGTTCTCGATAGTATCAAAGAGTATGTGTGATTTGTATTGGGTTTGTTCGTTTAATATATTTGTACATTGTGTGTTTGTGTGTCTGTAAATTTCATATTGTTCTAGTGTGTTGAGATGTGGTCCTTTTTAGTTGATGTGTAAGATATCTAGGTTATGGTAAATGTCTGTGTATTTGTGTCCTGTTTCTTATATGTGATTGTAAAATGCTGAGTTGGTGTTCTGTTTCTGTTCCTCGACTCTGTGTTTAAAGCTGCGACCTATTTGCCCAATGTAGAATTTGTTGTATTTGTCGCAGTTTAGTTTGTATAAGCGAAATTTTCCCTGCAACACATAGAAAACACCAAGATACTCACAAACAATACACACGCGAACAAATAATTTACTGGCACAGATACGTCGATGATATCATAACACTATACAGAGGCAACTCCCGACAATGCGGAAACTCCTCACCTACACTAATAAAATACACCGAAAACTCCACTTCGTCTCAGAGATTGAAACCAACAGATCCCTAAACTTCATCGACCTAACTATAACAAAAAGCCACACACAAAAACACAGCTTCAGCATTTACAGAAAACCCACAAAAACAGATAGACTTATCTACAACACCTCAAATCACCCTATTCAACACAAACACACTGCATTCAGATCCATGCTCCATAGACTTAAAGAAATTCCAATGGCCACAGAAAACATAAACAAAGAACTAGACACCATTATATATTTAGCATACACAAATGAATACAACACCGCAATAATAGACAAACAATGGCACAATATACAAAAAACACTAAAATTGGCACTACAGACAGGGAAAACAAATACATCACAATACCATACACAAACAAAACATCAAACGAAATAGCCCACAAATTTCAAATAACAGGGTAAAAAATAGCATACAAAACTAATAACAATTTACAATACAAAATACAACACGACATCAACAACAAAGATAAACTACTAGCACCAAATAAAACAAATTCTACATTGGGCAAAACGTCACAGCTTAACCCAACATCCTCAAGCACTGATGAAGATCGTCACATAGCGATCCAAAACGTTCTAAACATGAACACGTTCTAAACACGTTGTCACAAAGTTACAAAATTTAAAGTTCGGATAGTCATAAACTAATGTTAAAGTGATTAATTAAGGACGTAATGGACTACAAAATTCAAGAATATATATATATATATATATATATATATATATATATATATATATGAGTGTGTGTGTGTGTATGTGTGTGTATGTGTGTGTGTGTGTGTGTATGTGTGTGTGTGTGTGTGTGTGTTATATAAAGTGTTGCTGAAATAACATTTATAAAACGATCTACATAGTAATGTTATTACATACAAAACACCCTATTAATTATTTGTAGATAATAATGTCATTTATATAATTGATTTTAAGCTATTCTATATTGAATGAAGAGTCTCGGTTGGGAAAGAGATTTCCATTAGGAAAAGCGTTCCTTTCACCACAACCAAAGCTTTTAGCTCTGTTACATTGTCTTATAGCGTTTGGTGGTCGTTAAACTCCAAGTTACGTTAAACTGTTATTAGACGTTACGCCGGAAACCTTTTTAAAGCTTTGGATGTCTTTTGTATAGCAAGCCCCTCTGCTACGTTGTAAGGTCGGAAAATCTCGATTGGATATGTATTTTCCGACTCGGCTATTTTGCCCATCAGGTAAATCGAATCGTCGTATGATGAGGGTTTGGACAGGCGCTGAATAAGTCAACACCTCTCGATAGTTACATACTTTACGTTTATCTGAAGATGTAAGTTTCTTTACAAAGGTTCAACATTGAAGTTTTTGCAAAGCTCCTAATGCAATAATCCCAAAGATAAGATTCTTGACATTAATATATTAAAAAATTATAGTTATCTGTGCCTTTCTCCATCTGCTTCTTTCTCTCTCTTCCTTTAACTCCTATGGGCTTCCTTTCTTTCCCTCTCTCTCTCTCACTCTTGCTCTCTCATTGTTTCCCTCTCCCCCTCTCAGTGTCTTCCCTTCTTTTTCTCACTACAGCTCTCTTTGTCCCTCCCGCTTACATATCACTCACTCATTGCGCCCTCTGGTAGATAATCTTACCCTCTCTTTCTCTTCTGACTGTCTTCCTCTTTCTTGCTTTCCTACTATTTTTTTCACAGTGTCTCCCTCTTTCTCTTTTACTGTGTCTTTTTCATTCTTTATTTCTCAGTCTCTTTTTTCTCCTACTGGTTGCCTCTTTCACGGTCTATCCCTTCCAGTCCTTTTCTGTCTGTCTCTTTCTCTTCATCTCTTCTTTCACTACTTTTCCCTCTTTCCCTATCTCCCTCTGCTTGTTTCTCTCAGTTTTCTCTGATCTATTAGTTAAAACTATAAAGTAAAACCCTGACACTGTTATATATTTAGATCGTATAAATAACAACGATTTAATTTCACTTCCACATTAGATAAGACTTTAAAAATTATGACGTTGTCTCAATAGTTCGCCGTTACGCTTTCAAGTGTCAAGCATTACAGGTGGGTTATAAAAAACCATAGAATTATATCGATCCAAGACCCGGGTAGGAGGAATGATTGGTTCTCGCTACTGGAGACATTCCCGTTCCTGGTTTGAGGTTTGGGAAGCAGGCGATGACCCAATATCTCTGTTTAGGATTAATTTGGAAATGGATAATTACGATGGATAATTTCACGGACTGTATAAAACCGCTGTCATCTAACCAGATCTTTTCTTTTTTTCAATATAACAGTTTCGTCGTTGTATCATCATCATCAGTTCCGCTTCATATAATCTCATATTTATATTATTCAGTGTGACGAAAAAATGCGACTCGATTGTTTGAAAAATGTTTCTATACTGTTTACTAAAACTGTTAGTACATAATACAAACGAAAAACGATAGACACATTGCTTGTCAAGGTAAAAATATATACTTACCCTTCACTGGGATGAGCCATATTCTTGATTGTTCTTCATTGTTCACGTTTTTACATCCAGATTAGTTCTTCTTTTGAAGGAAGAGCTAATCGTTTTTATTAGAGTAGATAACCATGAAATAAGAAAAAACTAACCATATACAATTGTTAGTCTTATTTTTCTAAATTTTGGTCGCCTTTTTTGCTTAAAACACTTAAAATGTTTTTTGGGGTCACGACTAAAAACATATGTCGAATGTTTACTTTAAGGTTCACAGTCTTCAACGAGTTCTGTTAGTTAATACCAGTAAAACTATAGAATAATGTAATGTGGCCTTCTATATTTTACACATGATTATCTTCATTATGTTTTGCTTCAATTATTGTGGAGGTGGTTTTTAATTATATAAAATGCTTGTAGCCCCGAAAGAGAATAGGTTTAATTTAAGTCGACAAAGCGGTTTACCATTCCTCAACTCTCAGTAGCGGAATAACTTTCAATGCCCCTCCTCTTTAGTAGACCCTTACCAGTAACTCTCTCACACACACACACACACACACACACACACACACACACACACACACACACACACACACACACACACACACACACACACACACACACACACACACACACATACACACACACACACACACACACACACACACACACACACACACACACACACATACACACACACACACACACAAATATATATATATATATATATATATATATATATTTATATATATATATATATATATATATATATATATATATATATATATATATATATATATATATCCATGAGACCCAAATACTTCATACCCAATTCTTCATTTACACTCTTTCATATGACCCTGATACGCAGTATATTTATCCTAGGTTGGCGATCCTGCTCTCTTGAGGCATAAAGTTTCCCCCTCACTTTTAGTAGAAGGGCACCTTGAGGTACCTTTTTTAGGTTTATCCACCTTCCCTTCCCTTTCTTGCCCTTGCTCTCTAGTAAGTTCCTCCCTAGGACTCTGGTCAGAAAGAGATGCTACCCTACCTCGTGAACCAAAACACAATCTCCTTTAATTCACAGGAACAGGAAAACGTATGTTTCTTTTAATATGACCCCATACTCATATCATTCTTATTTCTAACGTTCTAAGATTTGTTATATCTGACGGTTGCGATTTTGTACGTTATCCCTAAATCGCTCCTATACCAGATCATAGGAGTTTTATAACCCTCATTAAACCAGTATATACTCACATCTCTTACTCATCTCCCATAACCTACAATAGTCCAAATTTCATCTTTGCCTTAACAACGTACATTGTTTATTTAATACCTCTGGAAAGACGTAGAAGCTATAGGGATGTCTCTAATAGTCTGTATCAAGTTTCAACTGTCCATTACTACCCGATCTCTGGTATTAGCGTTCACTACTAGAGTCGAGCTTCGGCGGTTCCTTATCGTTATACCTAGTAGTAGTCAAACGGTACTCCTAAAACCAGGAAAATACCTCCACAAAAGTTTCAACTGTCCATTGCTACCCGATCTCTGGTATTAGCGTTCACTACTAGAGTCGAGCTTCGGCGGTTCCTGATCGTTATACCTAGTAGTAGTCAAATGGTCCTCCTAAAACCAGGAAAATACCTCCACAAAAGTTAATAAAACCCGTAGCGTAACAAACGTTTTATGTTAGTTTAATTAAAACAATTAATAATTGCAGTACTAGTTTATTCACCCGGGTATATTTATCAAAAGTCATTTACTTTTCATACACCAAGTATTAAACTGTTTATTATTATAATGTAATTTTTCGTTGTGTTTAGAAATTGTGCATATTTTTCTTTTAACAAAAAATCTCAGTAAATACATTTTAAACTAAATTTAACTTTTTTTTTTAAAACTTATTTCAATTTTAAGAGTTGAAATTTTGTTTTTCAGTAATCCCGAATTTCAAGCCGAGCGAAGTGTTTTCCATGAAACAGTGTGTAGAAACCATTGTGAAAGGTACGTACTGCGCATGAGTGACTATGTACGTAGTAGGCCTACACATGTTATGTACGTACTGCGCATGCGTGACTATGTACGTAGTGCGCATGTGTGATGTACCTACTGCACTTGCGTGGATATGTATGTAGTGCGCTTATGCTATGTACGTTTTGCGCATGCGTGATTAAATACTTAATGCACATGTGTTTTGTAATTTTAACCCTAGAGACATAGCAAGAGACGTGGGATGCACAGGAGGGGAGGTGAAACGACAGTCAGCTGTTTATCCCTCTCTAGGTACAGTGTTGAACCAGAATGAAATTGGTTGTGGCATACCTATTCGTGTAATAGCTAGATTAGACAAACACTGAGTAAGCGGTTCCCACACCACTCTAAATGCCAAGTAGGAAACTGCGCGTCGGCAGTCTAGTCTTCCTATGTTGTAACGTGAATAATAATTTTATATAATTCCTAATGAATTATGATGTTAAATATTGCAGTAATTCGTTAGACAATTAGTTATTTGACCTGCAATGTCAAGAATTTAATTGAATTTAAGAATGACGCGTTCAATAAATAATTTAACCAACAAATATTAAGTTAAATAAATCAAGTTTTACTGCACTAAAATACAAAAACAAAATTACATCTGAAACGTTTACACTACTTTATGTTTGACATTAAATCGTTTTACATACATGATTTTATAAGAACTTTACATTATTTTAAAAAGCTATGGCATGGCACATGATATCCACATGAGATGCTTTTACTTAATTTAAAATACATTTTAATTTATCCATTCGACATTTAAAAAAATTGCTGTTACATCATACAAATGAATTAGCACTTCTCGCATTTCAAAAATAGAAACTTGTATTATTATGCCGTGACTAGGTAAATTTTGAAAGTTAAATATAGATATTTACATTACTTTATGTCTAAAAATATAACTTATCTGAACTGTAACAAGAGAGGTAGAATGGCTCCGGATTCAGATCTCGCCATTCAGCATTTTCGATTGGCGTTGGTTAAGTTTTGGAACCTCACCCGGTGGTGAGTCTTAGTGTAGCAACATTTCTTCAAACAAAAATAAAATGATAATTAAACTTTTACATAATTAAAATTTTAAAATAAAAGCATCCCATTTGCTCGCCACATCTTGAGACGTCTGTATCCGTCTACATTTCGACAAGGAGAGAGGACTTTTTACAGCCACTACGCGAGCGTTTAAACTTCCGCACAATGTTACTACGCATCTTACTATATCAGGTTTTGTGAATACCTTATCCAAGCCAGAATATTTTATTTTATAAGTTATAATTTTTTTAAAATTTTACATTTTAAAATTAATATCTTGTTTTGTTTTCTGAATCTGCTTTAATATGTAACATTACCTAAAATAATGTTACATATTTATCCCTCATTCTTGAAAAAAAATTGTATATTTCCATTATCAATATAATTATTTTTATTTAATTTAACAATTCATTAATGACCATAATTTAATAACAACAAATCTAATCTCTTTTAAAAGAAACATATCATAAACCCATTTACTCCCATTTCCACAATTAAAACAAAAATTTAGTTTAAATGAACGAAGTTTATCTTTATAGGCTATTCACATAACATAACCATATTAAATCTGCCTTTGATTTAAAACACTTTTAACATAAATTTTAATTTCCATGTAAACATAATCTTCATATAAATATACAATTATCGCATTATATCCATTGTCATTTTTATCTTTAATATACATATATTACACCATTACACAATGTCCATCAATTACGTGATTATACTAAAAGAACTTTTACATTGCTTGTACAATTAAGCTTTTTAACTTTACTAGTGTTCTATTCATTCGGTGCGCACCATTGTTCTTTATTTTCTCAATTTCACACATGAATTTACATACATATAATATTTAGTAACATAGTTATATACTTATGTATTATTCATAATTTCATTTAAATTGTTGGTTGCAAATTGTTTATAGTTTGCTTTATAAATTGTTATTAATTGCGTATCTGTTTTACATATCTTTTTTGATACTGGTTGATGCTTTACATACACCTTATCTTCTACCTTAAATGGGTGCACATTATCACCTTTATAGATACCATACTTTTTATTTCTTTCAATAGACATTTTAATATTTTTTATGGCTTTGTTAAGTCTGTGGTTTATTTTTGTTTTCGAGATTTTATTATCCACAATGTCATTTAAACTCCACAAATTGGCCAACAGGTCATTCGATTTAAAATTGAACATTAATTCAAAGGCTGAATGACCAGTGGATTCATTGAAGGCTGAAGTTAAGCAAATTTGCAAATAATGAAGTCCTTCATCCCACATTGTTTGTTTATCATGAAAAAACCTCCTTAACAAAACCTTAATATTTTTAATATATCTCTCAGCTTTATTAGCTCTTGGTATATATGGTAGGGTTTTGATATGTTTTATCACATTATTAAACATAAAATTTTTAAATTCAATGGCTTTAAAACATGCTTCATTATCAGACACCAAGAAACGAGGCATACCAAAATTAGCAAAAACTACATCCCTTTAATTTGTTAATGACATTTACAAATTGAGATTTATCATTTCTTAGAGGCATTATATAACAGAATCTACTTAAATCATCTACTTTGCTTATACAAAATTCCTTATTATTAGTCTTAGATTTAATACTTTCCACAATTTTTGTTATTTCATGATCTGCCTTTGGTGTATTTTTAAATCTAAATAACCTGAAGGGATATATGATATTACATTAGTTTGAGGATTAGGACCTTTGTTCTTATTAACAGACTGGAATTTCTTCCCCTGTTTATCTTTTTAAAGATTTCGTCCTTAGACTCTATCTCAAGTATTTCTATATGTATTCCTTCCCCATTATTGTGGATTCGACTGAGAGCATCGGCTACTACATTATGTTGTCCCTTTTTGTGAAATATTTTAAAGGGTAGAATTAATATTCTTTCTAACCATCTTCCCAATTTACCCAATTTCCTAAAATGCGTAAGAGACCACGATAATGCTTGATTATCTATTATTACATAAAAAGGTTGTACCTCTAGGAATTTATAAAATATCTCAATGCTAAGTACAATGGCTAATATTTCTTTTTCGTACACTGAAAGAGCTCTCTCTGAGTCTGTGAATTTTTTTGAAAAATAAGCAACTGGTTCCTTTTGACCTGAATCATTTTTTTGCAGCAAACATGCCCCTGTCATGAGATTATCTGAAACCAATGTCTGTGGAACAACAACCAAGCAAATCTGTCGGTTGTAGCTGTAGTGAGTGTTTAGTTGTTGTGATTCAGTTGTCGATATTACGAAGGCGACAATAATCAACGAAGGCTACATGTATAGACCATTCTCTGAGCCAGTGTATCTAACTTTGGTTTCTAATATAAGAACGGTACAAAATTTAGTATTTATAACAATCTTAGGCTAGTGGAAAATATGTTATCCGGAGATGTCCTAAGGGACAGTGCAAGAAAATAGTTTGGGTTGATGCTCCAAAAATTTACAATTTTAAACAAAACATAACCTATCTGAAACACATGTAAAACCTCACAACACTGAATTTTAACTGTATAAAGGCACACAATTCATTTCAGGATATGTTACAAAGACTTATGCAAATAATAACAAATTACAAAACTGCAATATTACAATGAAAATTGATACCTGCAAAAAACGCGTACGACAAACCTTAAGACGGATGATAAATAAAATGACCTTGTCACACTAACTAGTGAGAATTCTCGTATAATGAGACGACAGTTGTATCCCACAATGATGTCTCCAACAGATTTTAACAAGTCTTGTAAATGACAGATTTCTTGACCACAGTTCTATGTCGCGATGATTACGTCGATATCCAACCAAGTGTGGTCAACTATCGCAAAACCTCAGACAGCTTTCGTCTCATGTATTCCTTAAACAAACATATACCCAACGATTCAAAACGACTTGAACAACTTGGAAACGTTGGTGGTGACGCCATAAATGTATAAATTTTGGACTATACCAAAATACATAGCTTTACTTCACAATATACAAAACTTTAAAAAATCATATTTTTTATAAAATAGAGTATAAAATATCAAAATATAACAATAAAAGGACTTTTATGCGCAAAAAAAAAACAGTACAGAAACTGATCCAATTGTAGTGAATGACGGATGTATGGCCATTCTTGGTCGTTTTACAGGAGACCTCAGGAGATTATGTTGTGCCCAAAACCTGCCTCTTCGTTCGAAATAGTTCCAGCAAGATGGCGCAACCAGCGACACTGCCTCAGACAAGATTGCTTTCCTTCAAGAAACCCCTTCATTGCCCAAATAACAAAATTTCCTTACCCAGCTCACTCTCCCTAACTTGTACCACTTGACGCCTACGTCTGGGGAATGATGAAGATTTCCCGTGATAACCCACCAACTACCATCGTCCAACAGGAAAAATAACCATATGTATAATGAACATGAAACAACCCCTCTTTTATTAAATACCCACAAATACAACGGAGGTCATATAGAACATGTTTATACCCGAATCTAGTCAATTTACCTTGTTTTTAATTGAACGTGTTTGTAAAGCTATTTAAATACAATAAAATCTTACAACTGTTTCAGTACTGTTTATTTTAGCGCACACGTTATACAGACATACAAGGACCTACAAAAGACTTTTTTTCCTATATAACTCTGGGGCAGTAAATTCACTTCAGAAGACTGCAAGTCCTCATTGCGATTCTTCCCAAAGTCATTACTCATCCTATACCTCCCTCCCTCCCTCTCTCTCCCTCTGTCTGAGAGCAAGAGAGAGAGAGAGAGAGAGAGAGAGAGAGAGAGAGAGAGAGAGAGAGAGAGAGACGGTTATATCCTCTACAATTAGCTAAACCCCACTTCACGACACGTTTGTAATGACGTTATGACACTCCACATACGTTAATCTTGACAGCCTTCATTAGTTTATCTCTTTCCGGAATGGCGGGTTTAGGAGAACATGTATTACTAAGAACTATAGAAAAGTCTATAACTTTAAAGGAGCCGAGAGCTAGTCATGGTGACCTTGAGAAAGTTAAAACTTTTAGTAACATATCTGTTACCTGTATGTTCCTTGTAAAGCGTCAGCTGATGCTCAGCAATGAAGAGATTCCTCAAAATTGTACGTATTACTAAGAACTATAGAAATGACTATAACTTTAAAGGAGCCGAGAGCTAGTCATGGTGACCTTGAGAACGTTAAAACTTTCGGTAACATATCTGTTACCTGTATGTTCCTTGTAAAGCGTCAGCTGATGCTCAGCAATGAAGAGATTCCTCAAAACATGTACGTATTACTAAGAACTATAGAAATGACTATAACTTTAAAGGAGCCGAGAGCTAGTCATGGTGACCTTGAGAACGTTAAAACTTTCGGTAACATATCTGTTACCTGTATGTTCCTTGTAAAGCGTCAGCTGATGCTCAGCAATGAAGAGATTCCTCAAAATTGTACGTATTACTAAGAACTATAGAAATGACTATAACTTTAAAGGAGCCGAGAGCTAGTCATGGTGACCTTGAGAACGTTAAAACTTTCGGTAACATATCTGTTACCTGTATGTTCCTTGTAAAGCGTCAGCTGATGCTCAGCAATGAAGAGATTCCTCAAAACATGTACGTATTACTAAGAACTATAGAAATGACTATAACTTTAAAGGAGCCGAGAGCTAGTCATGGTGACCTTGAGAACGTTAAAACTTTCGGTAACATATCTGTTACCTGTATGTTCCTTGTAAAGCGTCAGCTGATGCTCAGCAATGAAGAGATTCCTCAAAACATGTACGTATTACTAAGAACTATAGAAATGACTATAACTTTAAAGGAGCCGAGAGCTAGTCATGGTGACCTTGAGAACGTTAAAACTTTCGGTAACATATCTGTTACCTGTATGTTCCTTGTAAAGCGTCAGCTGATGCTCAGCAATGAAGGGATTCCTCAAAACATGTACGTATTACTAAGAACTATAGAAATGACTATAACTTTAAAGGAGCCGAGAGCTAGTCATGGTGACCTTGAGAACGTTAAAACTTTCGGTAACATATCTGTTACCTGTATGTTCCTTGTAAAGCGTCAGCTGATGCTCAGCAATGAAGAGATTCCTCAAAATTGTACGTATTACTAAGAACTATAGAAATGACTATAACTTTAAAGGAGCCGAGAGCTAGTCATGGTGACCTTGAGAACGTTAAAACTTTCGGTAACATATCTGTTACCTGTATGTTCCTTGTAAAGCGTCAGCTGATGCTCAGCAATGAAGAGATTCCTCAAAATTGTACGTATTACTAAGAACTATAGAAATGACTATAACTTTAAAGGAGCCGAGAGCTAGTCATGGTGACCTTGAGAACGTTAAAACTTTCGGTAACATATCTGTTACCTGTATGTTCCTTGTAAAGCGTCAGCTGATGCTCAGCAATGAAGAGATTCCTCAAAACATGTACGTATTACTAAGAACTATAGAAATGACTATAACTTTAAAGGAGCCGAGAGCTAGTCATGGTGACCTTGAGAACGTTAAAACTTTCGGTAACATATCTGTTACCTGTATGTTCCTTGTAAAGCGTCAGCTGATGCTCAGCAATGAAGAGATTCCTCAAAATTGTACGTATTACTAAGAACTATAGAAATGACTATAACTTTAAAGGAGCCGAGAGCTAGTCATGGTGACCTTGAGAACGTTAAAACTTTCGGTAACATATCTGTTACATGTATGTTCCTTGTAAAGCGTCAGCTGATGCTCAGCAATGAAGGGATTCCTCAAAACATGTACGTATTACTAAGAACTATAGAAATGACTATAACTTTAAAGGAGCCGAGAGCTAGTCATGGTGACCTTGAGAACGTTAAAACTTTCGGTAACATATCTGTTACCTGTATGTTCCTTGTAAAGCGTCAGCTGATGCTCAGCAATGAAGAGATTCCTCAAAACATGTACGTATTACTAAGAACTATAGAAATGACTATAACTTTAAAGGAGCCGAGAGCTAGTCATGGTGACCTTGAGAACGTTAAAACTTTCGGTAACATATCTGTTACCTGTATGTTCCTTGTAAAGCGTCAGCTGATGCTCAGCAATGAAGGGATTCCTCAAAACATGTACGTATTACTAAGAACTATAGAAATGACTATAACTTTAAAGGAGCCGAGAGCTAGTCATGGTGACCTTGAGAACGTTAAAACTTTCGGTAACATATCTGTTACCTGTATGTTCCTTGTAAAGCGTCAGCTGATTCTCAGCAATGAAGAGATTCCTCAAAATTGTACGTATTACTAAGAACTATAGAAATGACTATAACTTTAAAGGAGCCGAGAGCTAGTCATGGTGACCTTGAGAACGTTAAAACTTTCGGTAACATATCTGTTACCTGTATGTTCCTTGTAAAGCGTCAGCTGATGCTCAGCAATGAAGAGATTCCTCAAAACATGTACGTATTACTAAGAACTATAGAAACGACTATAACTTTAAAGGAGCCGAGAGCTAGTCATGGTGACCTTGAGAACGTTAAAACTTTCGGTAACATATCTGTTACCTGTATGTTCCTTGTAAAGCGTCAGCTGATGCTCAGCAATGAAGAGATTCCTCAAAACATGTACGTATTACTAAGAACTATAGAAATGACTATAACTTTAAAGGAGCCGAGAGCTAGTCATGGTGACCTTGAGAACGTTAAAACTTT
>JBAIZL010000002.1:21231066-21261066 GCA_036971475.1 Prosapia bicincta | reverse complement strand
TAACGAAAGTCTTAATTTGCAGCAAGGTCGCACACGAACACTAGGAGCACAGCTGTGCAGGCGCTACCGCTGCAGGTGCACAGGAAGGCAATCAGCTCCGTGAGTATTGCGATGTACCGCAGGTGCATGTTCTGGTTTAATATCTTAAAGCATTCCTGTTCTTATTCAAGAAGAAGAAAGAAGCAACCTCTAACCTAACTGAAATCCTAACCTAACCTAACCACCCTTATATTAATGTTTTCTTTGTGTCTTTAATAGAACACAATTAGCCTATTATCGCCGACGAAGGATGTGCAATTGGGGTTGATAAAAACCATGAATTGTTATCAGTAAGAGAAATGAATAGTTGTAACATACATGAATGCTTATGAGTAACAAATCCTGTAGGGTTGTAAAAGTTATGAATAGTAAGAAACAAACATGAATAGTTATAACTGACACAAATATTTGTAAAAAGGTATATTTTCATAGTTGTGACAGACACGAATAGTTGTGAGCAACAAACCGGAAACGTTATGAGTAGCAGACATAAATATTATTAGCAAACATAAATAATTGTGGGTAATAAATATATGGAGTAATGAGAAATATTAATTCTTATAACAGATACGAACAGTTGTGACAGACTTGAGTAGTAGTATAGAATAAATAATTGTAAGAGATACTAGCAGTTGTTTATAAGTATTTGTAAGAGGGATGAATAAATGTAACTGGACCGTTCCAACGACCCTTGGCACTGTGTTTATTTAACGATATGTGTGCTCAGCTTTCTTAAAGTAAACCGTCCTTTTATTGTATCACAAGAATGGTTATGAAATATTTGCTTTACTCTCGTGTTCCTTCAATCCCAAATAAAAGTGTTATGTGTAGGTGTTTGTAAGAGTTATATGCCAAGGTTACGGTAATTGTTTTTTTTCTATATTTAACTTTTGTCTCATAAACGGTTTTGATCTTATGAAATAATGTTTTCCGGCCGATCCTTTTGCACCCGCTTCATTCTTAGGTCTTTCGTAAACGACTTTAACTTTCCCGCAACATAAAGTCTCGTTTTATTGGACACTCACGTCTTGTACATCCCAAATGACTATTCCCACCTCAGAAACATTGGATTTGTATGCTTACATGTGTTTACTCATCTAAGATAGCTTAGAAAGGCAACCAGACACAGGTGACCATCAAAATATGTTCACCTTTAGTGAATCGTTTAGTTGTTTCTTACAATTTTACATCTTTTATATTTGCAACTATGGTTTTGCAAGTTGTGGCAAGGAACTGACAAAAGAAACTAGTGACGCCACTGGGCATCCAGGTCTCATAAACTTGTCGTTGCGGCAGCAAAGGAATTGCAGCAAGGAAACCTGTATGCTGGCTGCCTGTGACCTAATGTTACCTTCCACGCCAACAGAGGCAAAACTAACAGCGGTAGACTATTATATGCTCCTTCTTTGACCGGTTTTTGGAATTTGTAAGGTTTTTCATTTACACACTTTTCCAAAACGCCTTTTGAACTAATAAGACTTACAAATTCAAGATACTTTACAACAGTTGTAGAGGGTGAGTGTGGTTATATAATGACTGTTGTTAGAAAGTGCGAGATTAGGGCATTTTTTAGACGATTATGTGTGTCATTAAGATATAATATATTTTAGTTTATCCTTTATATTTTCTCTTTTTCAATTTCAAGTTTTTAGGTCTGTCTGTTGATATCTATCACACACACAAATACACTCACACACACACACACACACACACACACAGACAACATAACCACCCACCCACCCACCCACACACACACACACACACACATATATATATATATATATATATATATATATATATATGCCTATACACACAGATAACAAACAAACACACACACACACACACACACACACACACACACACACACACACACATACACACATACACATACACACACACACACACACACACACACACACACACACACACACACACACACACACACACACACACACACACACACACACACACACACACACACACATAAGCACAAGATTAATCTGTAGTATATGAGAAAGGGAACGTGACATCACTGTAAGTCTGTAATCTGTCAAACAAGGAATTATTTGTATCTGGAAAACAAGGAGTTTTTATATCTGGAATGTAATTCATTGTGTCTGCAGGAGTTTGCTACGTGTCAGCTGGGACACGATGCATATTTGTTTCGGGAAAGGCATCATGCTGAGCCGTGATACTACTCGCAACCTTTTAATAACCCGTGGAACAGTTATGTTTTCAAAACCTTTTGTACATACTTTAGTACTTGACAACGTTTTGCTCGACCTGCTGCTACTTTACGTTTGTTTTGTGTTAGTATCTATGTATGAAGTTTCCATCTGTAAAAGATTGTGTCGTGTTTCCTTCTGTCGTTGAAAATAACCTATAATGGTTAATTGCTAACGCGTTGGCTTACGTTAGCAAACTCTATTTCGATATTCTTATAACCTAATCTTTCCTAACCGGATAATGTGTGTCAATGTAGCATAGTAGTAAATGTAGCATAATTTAGTGCTCAGTTCATTAGAAAAAAATTGATTTTAAATCGTCGTGTTTGTTAATTTTTTGTCTTTTCCTCCATATGTTTAATTTTTAGAGCGTTGTCGATTAACCTTTTTTTATTGATCGATTCCGTGTAGAAAGAAATCAATTACCGGCAGAACTAATTCTGTCCTAAATACACAGATATGTTATTATATAACAATGCATATTATTGTTTAATGTATGCAATGCTAGTCACAGATAAACCCACACTGCATCCCACGCTATTTGCACAGATAAACGGACTCTCTCGTAATCAAATAGCAATGTATTTCTATTCTATACTATACATTTATGAGAGTTAAATGTACATCTGTGTTTAACACTTTGACATTTGCTGTTTTACCGGCTGTTATGATGAAAAACTAATCAAACTGATTTCGATCGTTTCTAGATTTAGTTTCAGAATTCAACAACAGTAAAAACAATTGTATTATGTTATGGGCTTATGGTTATTTTCCCTAATGGAGATAAGTTATAATTTTATTATACTGTAAACAATTAAAAAAAGTTTATAGAAACTTTTAATTTTAAAAACTTATTTTCAAAAAAATACGTCAGAATATTTATTACATTTAACTTTAAAATATTGAAACTCGAATAATCACCTTTGTTATATAGATAAAGTTTTTTTTATTAATTTTATTTATATACATATTTCAATTATATTCAATATTAGAACATGAGTATTTACAGCACAAACACGTTGGCAAACGTGGCCAAACCTTTTGTAGTTCAATGTAGACCCAAACGTTTAAACACGGCGCATTGTAGGCAATCTAGAGACTTGTAGAAACATAGAACTGTAACGCCCGGCCAATATTAGAACATGAGTATTTACAGCACAAACACGTTGGCAAACGTGGTCAAACCTTTTGTAGTTCAATGTAGACCCAAACGTTTAAACACGGCGCAGTGTAGGCAATCTAGAGACTTGTAGAATCATAGAACTGTAACGCCCGGCCAATATTAGAACATGAGTATTTACAGCACAAACACGTTGGCAAACGTGGCCAAACCTTTTGTAGTTCAATGTAGAACCAAACGTTTAAACACGGCGCAGTGTAGGCAATCTAGAGACTTGTAGAATCATAGAACTGTAAGGCCCAGCCAATATTAGAACATGAGTATTTACAGCACTAACACGTTGGCAAACGTGGCCAAACCTTTTGTAGTTCAATGTAGACCCAAACGTTTAAACACGGCGCAGTGTAGGCAATCTAGAGACTTGTAGAATCATAGAACTGTAACGCCTGGCCAATATTAGAACATGAGTATTTACAGCACAAACACGTTAGTAAACGTGGCCAAACCTTTTGTAGATCAATGTAGACCCAAACGTTTAACCACGGCGCAGTGTAGGCAATCTAGAGACATGTAGAATCTTAGAACTGTAACGCCCGGCCAATATTAGAACATGAGTATTTACAGCACAAACACGTTGGCAAACGTGGCCAAACCTTTTGTAGTTCAATGTAGAACCAAACGTTTAAACACGGCGCAGTGTAGGCAATCTAGAGACTTGTAGAATCATAGAACTGTAACGCCCAGCCAATATTAGAACATGAGTATTTACAGCACAAACACGTTGGCAAACGTGGCCAAACCTTTTGTAGTTCAATGTAGACCCAAACGTTTAAACACGGCGCAGTGTAGGTAATCTAGAGACTTGTAGAATCATAGAACTGTAACGCCCAGCCAAATATGAGAAAATCATGTCTCCAATAAAGAATTTGTAAGATGGAAAAAATGTACTAACCAATCTTGGACATCTTCAACAAACGTAGTGTCCTGTAATACTGAATGATTAAATTTTTATTAGTTTAGAATCTACGTATAACCAAAATGCCTTTTTTTGTACAAGAAATATCTAGAGGTTGCTGAAATAAAATACATGAATTACAAACGTGTGAGTAAAACAATCATATGACAGTCAGATAGACAGAAGTGGAAACGAGAATGAAGAATCTAGAGTTAGAATCTAGGTAGATGTTTATTAGAATCTAGGTAGTGTAGTTAGTAATAAAAGAAGGTAGTTATTATAAATTCTTATTAGATGACATATTTACTGCATAAAGTTGTATATAAAGAATTTAATTAAAATTTGTTATTAAAAATTGTCAGACGCGTCTAAGGACGTTTTCCTTTAAAAAATTGTAATAAAAATATACATCCAATTATCATTAGATTGAATTAACCGCAGTAAGATGTAATATAAATTAATATATTTAATAAATGATAAAACACATTTATTAATAATGAAGAATAAATAGAGTAACATAACTTACATGTTTAAACAGCTTTTCAACAACATAAGCCTCTAAAATCAGCTGTTGCGTGAAATCATATTTATCACCAGATTTAAGCTATTTTACAGATGACACTGAAGGTACTATCTCCTTGGTAGAAAGTATAGGCGCGGCCAAAAAGGTTTTCCCTTTATAAAGTATAGGCGCGGCCCAAAAGGTTTCCCCTTTATAAAGTATAGGCGCGGCCCAAAAGGTTTTCCCTTTATAAAGTATAAGCGCGGCCCAAAAGGTTTTCCCTTTATAAAGTATAGGCGCGGCCCAAATGGTTTTCCCTTTATAAAGTATAGGCGCGGCCCAAAAGGTTTTCCTTTTATAAAGTATAGGCGCGGCCCAAAAGGTTTTCCCTTTATAAAGTATAGGTGCGGCTCAAAAGGTTTTCCCTTTATAAAGTATAGGGCGGCCCAAAAGGTTTTCCCTTTATAAAATATAGGCGCGGCCCAAAAGGTTTTCCCTTTATAAAGTATAGGCGCGACCCAAAAGGTTTTCCTTTTATAAAGTATAGGCGCGGCCCAAAAGGTTTTCCCTTTATAACGTATAGGCGCGGCCCAAAAGGTTTTCCTTTTATAAAGTATAGGCGCGGCCCAAAAGGTTTTCCCTTTATAAAGTATAGGCACGGCCCAAAAGGTTTTCCCTTTATAAAGTATAGGCGCGGCCCAAAAGGTTTTCCCTTTATAAAGTATAGGCGCGGCCCAAAAGGTTTTCTTTTATATAGTATAGGCGCGGCCCAAAAGGTTTTCCCTTTATAAAGTATAGGCATGGCCAAAAAGGTTTTCCCTTTATAAAGTATAGGCGCGGCCCAAAAGGTTTTCCTTTTATAAAGTATAGGCGCGGCCCAAAAGGTTTTCCCTTTATAAAGTATAGGCGCAGCCCAAAAGGTTTTCCCTTTATAAAGTATAGGCGCGGCCCAAAAGGTTTTCCCTTTATAAAGTATAGGCGCGGCCCAAAAGGTTTTCCCTTTATAAAGTATAGGCGCGGCCCAAAAGGTTTTCCCTTTACAAAGTATAGGCGCGGCCCAAAAGGTTTTCCTTTTATAAAGTATAGGCGCGGCCCAAAAGGTTTTCCCTTTATAAAGTATAGGCGTGGCCCAAAATTCTTTCCCTTTATAAAGTATATGCGAGGCCCAAAAGGTTTTCCCTTTATAAAGTATAGGCGCGGCCCAAAAGGTTTTCCTTTTATAAAGTATAGGCGCGGCCCAAAAGGTTTTCCCTTTATAAAGTATAGGCGCGGCTCAAAAGGTTTTCACCTTATAAAGTATAAATATTTCATTACCACGAAGCACGAAAAGATAACAATAAATTTAGCAAACGAAACTTATTGCAATGTATTTCTAGAACAAAAGACCAAAAAGATTGGGATAACGCAAACGAACAGCGAATCCATTTCGAAAGCATCCCGAAGAAGGATTCGCAAAAATTCAAAGAACTTCCAACACATCTTGAGAAGGAGTGAGTAAATTGAACGAAAAGAGAGGCATCCAACTGAATTGAAATTATTTAAACTTACTACACATTTGAAAAAAAACATAGTACTTCTAAGGCTTAAGCTTATAAAAAAAGTCTGCCGCTCATTACATTTCCTCTGAGAGGTTTTTTTGTAAATAAGGAAATGGACATTACTATTGCGGACAAGTATAAGGTTTTCTGCTACAGTACCACTTGCAATCAGCTCTAATATTCTCTTAGTTCTAAATTACTGTAGCTTGAAGTAGATTATTAGATTGTCGGTGATGATACAGTAAACATTCTTTCTCTTCTTGTCACGATTCTCTGAGCCAAAAATATCAGCTGTTCATGGTATGTTCTAGAACTGTTGGACCTTTGAATACTATTTAATTAATGGACTTTGCTGTATTCAGTTCAGTTTTATTACTCTTTGAACACGTAGATAACGCAGTAAAACCCTTCTGTGACATTTCGTTACTGGTGTATGACGTTGAAAAGTTTATGTGCACTTAGGAAATAGTTTGAGTTATGTTTTCATAGTAGTAGATGCAAGTTTTGTAATTGTTTTGAGTTACAGGTTTGTGGTGATTTAACCTAATATAATTTTTAATATCACAGTTTCCTACCAATGGCGACCCTTTTAATTACTCAAAAAAGGACCTCAGAATAACACCCCTTCTATCTGTCCCAGCTGCATAACGTCCTTTGAAATGTAAAAACACCCCTTTTCCTATCAAACAAATACCAACAGTTCTGATTCCTTAAGTTACTACTTCCAGGGTTAAAAATGACATATTCTGCAAAATTCACAGGGATTAACAAGCTTCTCCGTTTCTGACTGGTTACATTACGAACCTAGGTTTACTCTAGGCATTCACTTCTCTACCTTTAGTCCTTAGCTTAACACTTACTTATGTTGTCGTGTATATCTTCTGCCTCTGTTGATTTTAATTTTTCATCAGTGTTATTTTACGCAATCTCCTATAAATATGTTTTTTGTTATTCATCAATCCAAGTGTTTATTTGTGTTTTAGTAGTTCTCGATATGACAACAGTATCTGATTTTATAGTTCTTTTACGTGGATCATTTGTCATATACGCAAACGTTCACTAGGCCCTATACAATGTTTTATTACTACTATCGCTCGTATAAACCACGCGATATAGCAAGGGACTTGAGATGCGTAGGAGGGGAGATGCTCGTTTAGTGGAGGTGGAAGGCGAGGCAATTGTCTATCCCTCTTACGAATCTAGACTCAGTGGTGAAGAAGACACAGTGGTTGTAGCGAACCGATACTTATAGAAGCGAGGCTCAACAAACTATGAGAAACTCTACCATACATATCAGATAGGGAACTATCCATCGATCGGGCAGGTCTCTTTCTATGTCCCGCGACCTATGGATGCCTTTACATGCCGCACTACTGATGCAATTACCACGAAACATCCGCATCACTACACACCAAACGACGATTTCTCGCTTCTATACACAAACTAATACGATTAAAATCATCCACTGCCCAGAGGCATCCCCTTTAAACATTACAAACAGTATGTAAATCACATTGAAGATTGTGTAATACATCCGGAACTTGTTTAGTGCACTTCCATTTTACTGTGAGGCCAGACAACAACACTAAAGTAACAATCTCGGTACGAAGCTCAAAGCAAATAGTTAAAAGAGATGCTGAAATTACATTTATTAAAAACAAAATTTCTACTTGATGGGATTTTACCATAACGGAAAAATAACACGCTTTCCAACGTCTACAATTCATTTCCTAATAAATAAAAATTTAGTTCAAAATTTGAAAACGATATTCGAAGAACAATAAATTAAAAATTAAAACATTCATGAAACAGAGAATTAAAAATATTTTCGGCGATGTAGCTAAATTTCTATAAGGATCCCCAAATAAAGATGTTTCATCAGCCAAGAGACTGCTGACGTCAGTGTTTTCTTGTCTGAATTGGAATCGAATACGTTATGCGTTAAATTACCAATTCAATTTGCAAAATAATTTTGAGTGAAGGGAAAAACAGCTGCACTCAACAGGGTTGGGTGAGATGTGTCAGCGGATCGAACAATCATACGCTGCAACATCTGATACGGCGTTTCCCTCACACCTGATCGTTGACAGGTTTTATTCGTAAAAAAAATTCAAGAGACCGTTATAGAAATGTTTACTTTAAAAAAAAACAAAAAAAAATTAAAATAAATAAATAAAAGCGAGTCCATTTAATTGGCAGTCTATACTCTTACATCCTACTTCAGTACATACATGCATACATAAAAACATACATACAAAATTTAACTATTTATGTACACAAAAACGTTGTTCTAAATATAACGTCTTCTTCTTGCAGTTATAAATGGTAATCATACACAGTTCTCTTAAAGTAAAGTACACAGTGTAAAAGATGCAATAACCTTGGAAAAATCTCTACTTCTCTTTACTAATTTACAGATTATATTGACAATGACACCACTTTTTTTTGCTCCCAGAAATGTAAATAATAGACCCGTTGCATTAACCGTGAAAACCTCTCTACTTCGCTCACCGCAATGTAAATAATGAGCCCGTTGCAGGTAACAATACAAACCTTCCTATTTCGGTCACAGCAACGCACATAAGAGACCCGTTGCGGGTATAGTGAAATCTCCTTACTTTGTTCAACGAAATGGGCATAATAAACCCTTTGCTGTAACCATGACAAACTCCCTACTTTGCTCACAGCAATGTAAATAATGAGCCCGTTGCAGAAACCATGACAACATAATACTTCGCTCACCCGAATGTAAACAATAGACCCGTTGTGGTAACCATGGCAACCTGACTACTTCGCGTACCGCAATGTACATAATATACCCGTTGCGGTAACCATGATAATTTCCCTACTTCACTTACCACAATGTAAATAATGAGCCCGTTGCAGAAACCATGACAACATAATACTTCGCTCACCCGAATGTAAACAATAGACCCGTTGTGGTAACCATGGCAACCTGCCTACTTCGCGTACCGCAATGTACATAATATACCCGTTGCGGTAACCATGACAATTTCCCTACTTCACTTACCACAATGTAAATAATGAGCCCGTTGTAGTAACAATGCAAACCTCTCTTCTTCATTCACAGCAATGCACATAATAGACCCGTTGTGGTAACCATGGCAACCTGCCTACTTCACCCACAGCATTGTACAAAATGGGCCCGTTGCGATAACAATGCAAACCTCCCAACTTCGTTTACAGCAATGCACATAATATACCCGTTGAGATAACCATGACAACCTATCTACTTCGCGTACCGCAATGTACATAATATACCCGTTGTGGTAACCATGGCAACCTATATACTTCACTCACCGCAAGGTACATAATATACCCGTTGTGGTAACCATGGCAACCTATATACTTCACTCACCGCTATGTACATAATATACCCGTTGTGGTAACCATGGCAACCTGCCTACTTCACTCACCGCAATGTACAAAATGGGCCCGTTGCGATAACAATGCACACCTCCCTACTTCGTTTACAGCAATGCACATAATATACCCGTTGAGATAACCATGACAACCAATCTACTTCGCGTACCGCAATGTACATAATATACCCGTTGAGATAACCATGACAACCTATCTACTGCGCGTACCGCAATGTACATAATATACCCGTTGTGGTAACCATGGCAACCTATATACTTCACTCACCGCAATGTACATAATATACCCATTGTGGTAACCATGGCAACCTGCCTACTTCACTCACCGCAATGTACAAAATGGGCCCTTTGCGATAACAATGCAAACCTCCCTACTTCGTTCACAGCAATGTACATACTAGACCCGTTGCGGGTATAGTGAAATCCTACTTATTTGGTTCACCGCAATGTACATAATAGACCCGTTGAAGTAACAGTGAAATCCTCCTTACATTTTCCTCCGCAATTTTCATAATAGACTGGTTGAGTTAACCATGATAACCTTCCTACTTGGCTCACAGCAATGGTCATAATAGAACCGTTGCGGTAGCCATTGCAACCTCCCTACTTGGCTCACAGCAATGTACATAATAGACTCGTTGAGGTAACAGTTAAATCCTTACGTTTCCACCGCAATTTACATAATAGACTGGTTGAGTTAGCCACGACAACCTCCCTACTTGGGTCACAGCAATGCTCATAATATAACTGTTGCGGTAGCCATTGCAACCTCCTTACTTCGTTCACCGCAATGTACATAATAGAACCGTTGAGGTAACAGTGAAATCTTCCTTACATTTTCCACCGCAATTTACATAATAGACTGGTTGATTTAACCACGACAACCTCCCTACTTGGCTCACAGATATGCTCATAATAGAACCATTGCGGTAGCCGTTGCAACCTCCTTACTTCGCTCACCGCAATGTACATAATAGACCTGTTGAGGTAACAGTGAAATCCTCCTTACATTTTCCACCGCAATTTACATAATAGACTGGTTGAGTTAGCCACGACAACCTCCCTATTTGGGTCACAGCAATGCTCATAATAGGACCGTTGCGGTAGCCATTGCAACCTCCCTACTTCGTTCACCGCAATGTACATAATAGAACTGTTACGGTAGCCATTGCAACCTCCCTACTTGGCTCACAGCAGTGCATATGTGCACATAGCAATGAATATTTGTAGTAGAATCGATCTCAATTGGTGATCTCGTTTTGTATAATAAATAGACTGTCGAATTTATTTCACTCTATTTACCATCGGTGCAGCTCTGAGTACTAGAATGGTTAACCATGACTGACGTATCGATTACTTTTAATTGGAAAATGTGGCAAACCTGGATTCAATTATTTTATTCAGGAATGCGATTAATCTGGCGTCGCTTTGTTGATAAATACTGTCCTTTCCGTCACTTACTACAACAGAAATGTCTGGTTTGTACAGATAAGCTCTGTGGAAATATTCTAGAAAAAACAGTGATAAAACTGTTTTCTTTTTACGTTGACTAATAGAATTTGTATTAAGGAATATAGCGGTTTCATTTTGTGTGAGCCATTCTTTGCACTAAGAGACAAATATATTCATGTATATGAATATTTGTATATCATTTATGAAGATTGATCAATAATACTGCATAAATGGAGAGTTATAGAAGATAAGATATGAGAGAGACTCGTTAAAAAAACACTGAGCCGGATGAAATGCCTAAAATGAAATTATACATAAAGTTGTGGGAGTACATTGAAGAATACATTGGACTCACCCAATTCCAGTCATAAATCCATCCCGTTACAAGCTTTGTACCTAACCGATGCCGCCAGTAGAAGGTTAGCTTCGTAAAAGGAACGAATGTTTTGAAACGCGTCAGCAAGTAAGCAATTACGTACTCCCTTAGTTACGTACTTTTTAAATATAGTTTAATCAGTGAATTTAAGATGTTTACACAAGCAACTTCAACAATTATTAGTTATGTTGTAGTATTGGGGGTTTCCCTATATTTTTGATTGTAATATATTATGCTTTTGATATAGTATACGTTTGTTTATACGGTCTATAAATATGTAAGGTATACACACCATACATCATATAGGTAATTATAATAATATACTACGTTTTTAAAATTTAGACGTGTAAATAATGTTACATGTAACATCATTCTTTTAATCTGCAACATCTCTAAATACTCGTGCTCTCCTGTATTTCAGAGATCTTTGTACCACCTAGAGTCCACCGGCAGACCAAGGGAAGAGCTACAACTGAAGGAGTGTGTGCTGGAGTTTCACAGCAATCCAGAGCGCTCAAGCGCCATGGAGAAGCCCAGAGAGTGCTCTGTGGTCTGTACCAAATGTTTCGCTATCAATAGCAACTACTTTGTCGCGCTGAACCAAAGCGCGGAAGACAATATGATCACAGATCTGAATCCACTCAAGGAAACTCTCTAATTACGCTGTCAAATTACTTGGTTTTAAAAAATGTATCTGTGTTTTTGTCGATAAATGGTCACGATTAATTGAGAAGCTTTCTGTGTATAAAAAAAAATGGTGTAAGTTAAAAACAAGAATAAAAATATAGGTGTTGACGTGGTTATATTTTTTTAAATGTTGTTTAAATCTAATGTTGTATCCGTTTGGACAAACTGTCCTTTTAAAGAAATAAAAAAATTACAAATAAATTTTGGATCTATGCCTAAGCCTCTTCCTTTAAAAAGTTTATTGTTTGGTATTTTTCAACGTTCCAGTCGTTGAACAAAAAACATTTTTAAAATTTGAATCTTATTTTATCTAATTTTACATAGATGTTTATTTCTTAGAGCAGAGGTTCTTAAACCGTGGTACTCGTTTTGAGAGTACGCAAAAATGTTTTAGGGGTACCGGGGGGAGGTAATAAAAGGTTTAATAATTTTTATATCTTTCTGTTTCTTGCTATGTTGTGATCTGACGTTAAACAAAAAAAAATATTTCAGTGTTACGTTGTTAGAATTTTGGATCGGTTTTGGGAAGGAGTGCCTAGAACTTTCAAATACTGCTGTAAAGATTGTTATTTGGTTTTCAACTACATATCTATTTGTTTTTGAGCTTAACATATCTAAGAAGTAAGCAGAGAAACAAGCTTAATGTCGAGAACTATTTAAGGTTGTACTTAACAAAACTTGAGCCTAACATTGAGGAGCTATGCAAATGGAAGCAAGCTTATTCTTCTCAATTATCTTTTTTAATGCGTTTCTAATATATTGTCTTTTTGACGAAAAAAGTGTTTATAATTTAACCCCTTCCCCCAAACAACAAGGAGGTACGTAAAATGTTAATGATGAGGTGTACACTCACAAAGTTTTGTTAAATAAAATCACGTGAGTCGAAGAAACGTATTTATTAAGAATCTGGCAACATTTCGACGACTAGATATTCGTCCTCATTCAGGCCTAAACTCCGCCTTTGTTCTATTTTCAAACCTATTACAAGGCAACTCCCTTCTACATTTTTAATTTATTAATTCAACCATAGAACCTCTGTCTAACTGTCTACTCAATTTAAATTTAATTAAAATTAGAATTAAAATAATTTTAGTTTTTTATTAAGGGGTACAGTCTTTAAAAAAGATGGAGAGCCACTGACTTAGAGGTTAGGTCTACTTTATGTTAGTAAAAACTACATTTCATTTTTCATTTAATCCATTCATAAAGTTAGGCAGTTTTATAGTGTATTGTAAACATATATATCTAAAGGTTATGTATATACCTCTCTTTATGCCTATTTAAAGCGGCAACAAAACCCACTTTAAGGATAAATTTTCCACTTTAAATATATTCGTATACTATTTAAATATAAGTTTTTTTCAGCTCTCTAAACTTGTATATACGATTTTACTAACCCTTTTATACACATAATATGATTACACTGGGTAAAGAATTTTGTGTTTACCCATTGAGTGGTCAACTCACTTACTTGTTTCAGGTACCACTCCTGAAAATATTGTTGCAAAATAAAAAAATATCACTGTAAAGTAAATGAAATTTGATATATCAATTCTTTTCTTTATCGTCCAAAAAAAGTAAGGAATTTATCAATTTTGTTTTCTATAATTACCGTTTTAAAAATGACATGTGTAAAGCTCTGGCCAAAAAAGGTTTACAATACATTTGGGTATATCCCTCTGCCCTGCCCTCTGTTGAGTATAGTTTCAAGCTTTGAGAATATAATTATTCCGAAACAAGTCTACAAAGTAGAGTGTTTTGATGTAAGGAAAGCAAGAAGAATCTACTCAAAGGTATTCCAATCATTCCTAAGAGAAATAAAGATTTGTATATAAGGAATTTCAAAATTTCACTAAGCAATAGAAATAGAAAAAAAATAACAATAGACAGCGAAAATCTGTAATAATTACAAATCTTATCTAGACATGAAACAGTATTTAGTAATGCTGAAGCTAGTCAGATAAACTTATGATAATAAAATCAAGTGCTAAGCGATGGTTTAAACAAAAAACAGCTTCTAGTTCTGTGCTTCCCCTAAACTATCACATTTGGTATTTATGCTAACCCCGAGTAAACAGTCCGATACTTTCCGTTAAGTTGGCAAGTCTTGAAGTACGACTACTAAGTATAATATTTTTTTTCTTCAAAAGGTCGAGATGTAAAACGAATGTCTAAAGAACTTTTAATAATACAGAATACCACTTCGAACAAACAAAGCACAGAATCGCTATATGGTAATAAAAGCTAGCTTCATCGGTCACTTGGCACAGACTCGCTATATGGTAATAGGAGCTAGTGTCGTCAGCCACATACCACGGACTCGCTATAGTAATAAAAGCTAGCTTCATCGGTCACTTGGCTCAGACTCGCTATATGGTAATAGGAGCTAGTGTCGACAGCCACATACCACGGACTCGCTATGGTAATAAAAGCTAGCTTCATTGGTCACTTGGCACAGACTCGCTATATAGTAATAGGAGCTAGTGTCGTCAGCCACATACCACGGACTCGCTATGGTAATAAAAGCTAGCTTCATCGGTCACTTGGCACAGACGCGCTATGTGGTAATAGGAGCTAGTGTCGTCAGCCACATTCCACGGACTCGCTATGGTAATAAAAGCTAGCTTCATCGGTCACTTGGCACAGACTCGCTATATGGTAATAGGAGCTAGTGTCGTCAGCCACATACCACGAACTCGCTATGGTAATAAAAGCTAGCTTCATCGGTCACTTGGCACAGACTCGCTATATGGTAATAGGAGCTAGTGTCGTCAGCCACATACCACGGACTCGCTATGGTAATAAAAGCTAGCTTCATCGGTCACTTGGCACAGACTCGCTATATGGTAATAGGAGCTAGTGTCGTCAGCCACATACCACGGACTCGCTATGGTAATAAAAGCTAGCTTCATCGGTCACTTGGCACAGACTCGCTATATGGTAATAGGAGCTAGTGTCGTCAGCCACATACCACGGACTCGCTATGGCAATAAGAGCTAGCTTCATCGGCCACTTAGCACAGGCTCGCTATGATAATAGAAACTAGGTTCATCGGTCATATAGCACACACTCGCTATGGTAATAGAAGCTAGCTTCATCGGTCACTTAGCACAGGCTCGCTATGATAATAGAAGCTAGCTTCATAGGTCACTTAGCACAGGCTCGCTATGATAATAGAAGCTAGCTTCACAGGTCACTTAGCACAGGCTCGCTATGGTAATAAAAGCTAGCTTCATCGGTCACTTGGCACAGACTCGCTATATGGTAATAGGAGCTAGTGTCGTCAGCCACATACCACGGACTCGCTATGGTGATAAGAGCTAGCTTCATCGGCCACTTAGCACAGGCTCGCTATGGTAATAGAAACTAGGTTCATCGGTCACATAGCACACACTCGCTATGGTAATAGAAGCTAGCTTCATCGGTCACTTAGCACAGGCTCGCTATGATAATAGAAGCTAGCTTCATAGGTCACTTAGCACAGGCTCGCTATGGTATAAAAGCTAGCTTCATCGGTCACTTAGCACAGACTCGCTATGGCAATAGAAGCTAGCTTCATCGGTCACTTAACACAGACTCGCTATATGGCAATAGAAGCTAGTTTCATAGGTCACTTAGCACAGACTCGCTATGGCAATAGAAGCTAGCTTCATCTGTCACTTAGCACAGACTCGCTATGGCAATAGAAGCTAGCTTCATCGGTCACTTAGCACAGACTCGCTATGGCAATAGAAGCTAGCTTCATCGGTCACTTAACAAAGACTCGCTATATGGCAATAGAAGCTAGCTTCATCGGTCACTTGGCACAGACTCGCTATATGGTAATAGGAGCTAGTGCCGTCAGCCACATACCACAGACTCGCTATGGTAATAAAAGCTAGCTTCATCGGTCACTTGGCACAGACTCGCTATATGGTAATAGGAGCTGGTGTCGTCAGCCACATACCACGGACTCGCTATGGTAATAAGAGCTAGCTTCATCGGCCACTTAGCACAGGCTCGCTATGGTAATAAAAGCTAGCTTCATCGGTCACTTAGCACAGACTCGCTATGGCAATAGATGCTAGCTTCATCGGTCACTTAACACAGACTTGCTATATGGCAATAGAAGCTAGCTTCATAGGTCACTTAGCACAGGCTCGCTATGATAATAGAAGCTAGCTTCATTGGTCACTTAGCACAGGCTCGCTATGGTAATAAAAGCTACTTTCATCGGTCACTTAGCACAGACTCGCTATGGCAATAGAAGCTAGCTTCATCGGTCACTTAACACATACTCGCTATATGGCAATAGAAGCTAGCTTCATAGGTCACTTAGCACAGACTCGCTATGGCAATAGAAGCTAGCTTCATCGGTCACTTAGCACAGACTCGCTATGGCAATAGAAGCTAGCTTCATCGGTCACTTAACACAGACTCGCTATATGGCAATAGAAGCTAGCTTTATCGGTCACTTGGCACAGACTCGCTATGTGGTAATAGGAGATAGTGTCGTCAGCCACATTCCACGGACTCGCTATGGTAATAAAAGCTAGCTTCATTGGTCACTTGGCACAGACTCGCTATATGGTAATAGGAGCTAGTGTCGTCAGCCACATACCACGGACTCGCTATGGTAATAAAAGCTAGCTTCATCGATCACTTGGCACAGACTCGCTATATGGTAATAGGAGCTAGTGTCGTCAGCCACATACCACGGACTCGCTATGGTAATAAAAGCTAGCTTCATCGGTCACTTGGCACAGACTCGCTATATGGTAATAGGAGCTAGTGTCGTCAGCCACATACCACGGACTCGCTATGGTAATAAAAGCTAGCTTCATCGGTCACTTGGCACAGACTCGCTATATGGTAATAGGAGCTAGTGTTGTCAGCCACATACCACGGAATCGCTATGGTAATAAAAGCTAGCTTCATCGGTCACTTGGCACAGACTCGCTATATGGTAATAGGAGCTAGTGTCGTCAGCCACATACCACGGACTCGCTATGGTAATAAGAGCTAGCTTCATCGGCCACTTAGCACAGGCTCGCTATGGTAATAGAAACTAGGCTCATCGGTCACATAGCACACACTCGCTATGGTAATAGAAGCTAGCTTCATCGGTCACTTAGCACAGGCTCGCTATGATAATAGAAGCTAGCTTCATTGGTCACTTAGCACAGGCTCGCTATGGTAATAAAAGCTACTTTCATCGGTCACTTAGCACAGACTCGCTATGGCAATAGAAGCTAGCTTCACCGGTCACGTAACACAGACTCGCTATATGGCAATAGAAGCTAGTTTCATAGGTCACTTAGCACAGACTCGCTATGGCAATAGAAGCTAGCTTCATCGGTCACTTAGCACAGACTCGCTATGGCAATAGAAGCTAGCTTCATCGGTCACTTAGCACAGACTCGCTATGGCAATAGAAGCTAGCTTCATCGGTCACTTAACACAGACTCGCTATATGGCAATAGAAGCTAGCTTCATCGGTCACTTGGCACAGACTCGCTATATGGTAATAGGAGCTAGTGTCGTCAGCCACATACCACGGACTCGCTATGGTAATAAAAGCTAGCTTCATCGGTCACTTGGCACAGACTCGCTATATGGTAATAGGAGCTAGTGTCGTCAGCCACATACCACGGACTCGCTATGGTAATAAGAGCTAGCTTCATCGGCCACTTAGCACAGGCTCGCTATGGTAATAAAAGCTAGCTTCATCGGTCACTTAGCACAGACTCGCTATGGCAATAGATGCTAGCTTCATCGGTCACTTAACACAGACTTGCTATATGGCAATAGAAGCTAGCTTCATAGGTCACTTAGCACAGGCTCGCTATGATAATAGAAGCTAGCTTCATTGGTCACTTAGCACAGGCTCGCTATGGTAATAAAAGCTACTTTCATCGGTCACTTAGCACAGACTCGCTATGGCAATAGAAGCTAGCTTCATCGGTCACTTAACACAGACTCGCTATATGGCAATAGAAGGTAGCTTCATCGGTCACTTAGCACAGACTCGCTTAATGGTAATATAAGCTAGCTTTATCGGTCACTTAGCACAAGCTCGCTATGTTAATAGAAGTAGCTTCATCGGTCAGTAAGCACAGACTTGCTATTTGGTAATAAAAGCTAGCTTCATCGGTCACTTGGCACAGACTCGCTATATGGTAATAGGAGCTAGTGTCGTCAGCCACATACCACGGACTCGCTATGGTAATAAGAGCTAGCTTCATCGGCCACTTAGCACAGGCTAGCTATGGTAATAGAAACTAGGTTCATCGGTCACATAGCACACACTCGCTATAGTAATAGAAGCTAGCTTCATCGGTCACTTAGCACAGGCTCGCTATGATAATAGAAGCTAGCTTCATAGGTCACTTAGCACAGGTTCGCTATGGTAATAAAAGCTAGCTTCATCGGTCACTTAGCACAGATTCGCTATGGCAATAGAAGCTAGCTTCATCGGTCACTTAGCACAGACTCGCTAAGGCAATAGAAGCTAGCTTCATCGGTCACTTAACACAGACTCGCTATATGGCAATAGAAGCTAGCTTCATCGGTCACTTAGCACAGACTCGCTATATGGTAATAGAAGCTAGCTTCATCGGTCACTTAACACAGACTCGCTATATGGCAATAGAAGCTAGCTTCATCGGTCACTTAGCACAGACTCGCTTAATGGTAATAGAAGCTAGCTTCATCGGTCACTTAGCACAAGCTCGCTATGTTAATAGAAGTAGCTTCATCGGTCAGTAAGCACAGACTTGCTATTTGGTAATAAAAGCTAGCTTCATCGGTCACTTAGCACAAGCTCGCTATGGTAATAGAAGCTAGCTTCATCGGTCACTTAGGACAGACTCGCTAAATGGTAATAGAAGCTAGCTTCATCGGTCACTTAGCACAGGCTCGTTATGGTATTAGAAGCTAGCTTCATCGGTCACGTAGCACTGACTCGCTATGGTAATAGAAGCTAGCTTCATCGGTCACTTAGCACAAGCTCGCTATGTTAATAGAAGCTTCATCGGTCAGTTAGCACAAACTTGCTATTTGGTAATAAAAGCTAGCTTGATCGGTCACTTAGCACAGGCTCGCTATGGTAATAGAAGCTTCATCGGTCATTTAGCATAGATTCGCTATATGGTAATAGAAGCTAGCTTCATCGGTCACTTAGCACAAGCTCGCTATGGTAATAGAAGTAGCTTCATCAGTCAGTAAGCACAGACTTGCTATTTGGTAATAAAAGCTAGCTTCATCGGTCACTTAGCACAGGCTCGTTATGGTATTAGAAGCTATCTTCATCGGTCACTTAGCATAGGCTCTCTATGGTAATAGAAGCTAACTTCATCGGTCACTTAGCACAGGCTCGCTATGGTAATAAAAGCTAGCTTCATCGGTCACTTAGCATAGGCTCGCTATGGTAATAGAAGTAGCTTCATCGGTCAGTTAGCACATACTTGCTATTAAGCAACAAAAGCTAGCTTCATCGGACACTTAACACAGACTCGCTATATGGTAATAGAAGCTAGCTTCATCGGTCACTTAGCACAGGCTCGCTATGGTAATAGAAGCTAGCTTCATCAGTCACTTAGCACAGGCTCGCTATGGCAAAAGAAGCTAGCTTCATCGGTCACTTAGCACAGGCTCGCTATGGTAATAGAAGCTAGCTTCATCGATCACTTAGCACAGACTCGCTAAATGGTAATAGAAGCTTCATCGGTCACTTAGCATCGGCTCGGTATTTTAATAGAACTAGCTTCATCGGACACTTAACACAGACTCGCTATATGGTAATAGAAGCTAGCTTCATCGGTCACGTAGCACAGACTCGCTATTTGGCAATAGAAGCTGGCTTCATCGGTCACTTACCACATACTCTCTGTTCCCGTGAAATTTAACCCTAACCCAAAATTATTGGGAGTAGTGTTGGATTCAAAATTACGTTGGGCAAAGCAAGTGGACTATGTTTCGGAGAAGTGCACATCGCGGCTGAATGCGCTCAAAGTGGTGGCCAGTCGCAACTGAGGTGCAGACACAACAGCACTAAGATCATTTTACTTAGACTTTGTACGCTCCAAAGCTCCCTATTGCTGTGAAGTTTGGGGAGCTGCAGCCAAAACACACATTGACAAAATAGGCCGCATTCAAGCAGCGGCTCTCCGTACATGCCTTGGATGCCTGAGCACCACTCCTACCTCTGCTATGGAAGTGGAACTGGGTGTTGAGCCTATTGAAATATATATCAGAAGGCAAATGTGGACCAAATAATTAAGAATACAGTCATCAACGCCTAGCCTCTACACATCGTGATAAATGCAAGCAGTAACATCAGAAATTCATTCACGTGTCAAATTAAGTCCATGGCCTCCATGTTAATGTGTGGCGTTCCTGAAACCATCCCAGTGACATATGACGACAGCCAGGCATATGGAATGGAGTGGAAATTGTTATGGAGCTACCAAACCGGTTAACGAAAAACAATCACCCAGCAGTCTTGAAAAGTGAAGCATTGTCCATGATAAATGAGCTTTATGATCGCCAAATCAAGATATTCACTGACTGCTCAGTGGACATTGAAGGAAAAGTTGCGGGTGCCGGTTACTTTAATGAAACAACTGGTGATAGGTACTATGTGCCAGCAAACTCATTGTCCAGTATGGACGCATAATTACTAGCTATAAATGCAGCGATTACAAGTTGTTTATCATTGAAAGTATCGCAGGTGTGTGTCTTAACGGACTCCAAAAGTGCTCTGCTGGCTATCTTGAACTCCGAATCTACGGCATATGCTTTTCGTATCATGGAAATTAGACGCCTGCTTCGTGAACTACAGAGCCATAGATGTGAGATTACTTTGCAGTGGGTACCATCTCATTGTGACGTATACGGAAATGAGGTTGCAGACCAAATAGCGAAAGCAGCCTCTAAAATGCAGCCTACAGATGAGAAGAAGTTTTCATTGCTTCACTGTAGGAACCAAAGCAACAAATATTTCTATAAAGCCTGGTCGGACAAATGGAATCAGTCAACCATTGGGAGACACCTACACAAGATTCAACCCCTACCAACTGAAGGGTACTTATATAAAGGGGTGCAAATACAACTAGCATCTTTTGCAGCAAGAGCTAGAATTGGTCACATAGTTACGCAGAAGTATCTATTCCGCTTCAACCTTACTGATTCGTTGCACTGTGCTTATGCGAAGACGATGAAGAGGATCTGGAGCACATTCTTCTGCGTTGCAGCTATCCAATTCTTTCACGTGACCTACTAACAGCAGAAGTCAATGATTTTGAGGATATCCTTAAAAGTAAAAAACACTGGCAGCTTGCTTGTGCCTCGTACATTGGACACCGGGCCATCGGCTATGATTGATGCTGGACGCCCGTACTAAGAAGTAAGAAGTAAGTTTATTTAAAAAAAATAATATTAGCCTTGTTACCGGTTGGCTACATTCTATTCGAAGATCATTTCTTAAATAAAAAGTATTGAATTACTTAGAAGTTTTAATTTGTAAATTGCATAGCTATCAGCAATTTGGTAAAAGAAAGAAAAAAACATTTAGTTATATATCCTAAGTACTTGGAAACACATTGTTTAAGACAAGCAAATCAAATTACAAGTTATAATGAAGGCGTAAATTGAATGGATCTATTGATAAAGCTAAAGCAAAGCAAGAAATATTTCTAATTGTTGTAAGGTTGAAATGTATTTTAAATTAAAACAGATTGGACTTCACAAAAATTTGTTTCAAAATGACCTAATTTTCAACTACAATATAGGTCATAATCTTTATGCTTTAATAATAAACTTCAAACCCTATTTATCAAAGTTTTTTTCAAGTTACTTTGCACATCAAACTAGTAGCTCAAGTTGGAGATGGAGACAAGAAATATTAAATTTAAAACTTCTTTGTTTATTTAATTTAAAGTTAAATGGATTCTACTCTTAGCCCTAATTATTGGAAAAAAAACGATATTGAAACTTTCTTTTATGTCAGTTTGACCTTATTTACAACTTTCACAAAAATATAAACAATCATTGACACGTTCGAAAATGTTCCAATATTGTGGCCGTTCCATTTTTATTGTGCGTTAATGAAGCCGTGTTACCGCAGGAAACATAATAGAGTTTAGGTTGCAGAAAATGGCGCGCGCGCGTGTGTGTGTGGGTGGGCATGTGTGTGTGTTGAGTGTATATGTCTGTGTGTGTGTGTGTGTGTATGTGTGTGTGTGTGTGTGTGTGTGTTGATAAAATAACATTGACTAGCAGAGAGATTCAAATAATCTACCTCTACTTAAGAGGGTCTCACATGCCTTGAGATACCCCTGTCAAACGAACTGCCGACAAGAAATGTTTTTGAAAATGCTTGTACCAAGAAGCATTTCACTGTCGCACAAATAATTAAATTTCTAGTTATCGGGTTAGCCGATAAGCACCTCTCTTTGAGAGGAGGTCTGCCTCAGAGAAGCGACACTTCCTTCTAATTTCATTACCAAGGTTTTGGATGAACTTTCAAGAATTTCGATTACTTTTCAATCCGTAATTTTATCTACGCTTGTCTTTTTATTGTTTATACATTGGAATGTAACGCTTAAACAATTCCCTGTTACTCGTGTTACGAGAGTAACAGCGTGTGATATCTATAATTATTGTGTCGAGTTCCATAATTGTTACGATTTTGGCATAATGTCACAAAAACATAAAGTTGATTGTGAGTGTTGAGTTTTTCAGTCAAAATATGAAATTGCATATTTTTCATAGAATGGAAAGGTAAACCACTGTGTTTGATTTGGAATCAAACAGTTGTTGTTTGTAAGAAGTTTAACTTGAAGAGACACTATGATAAGAATTATAGATCAAAATTCGATTGTTACACTGAAAAAATAAGAATGGCCACATTGTCATCTTTAAAACCTAAACTTCAATCGATGTTTACTAAAGGTAATACTGAGAGCGAAGTTGTCCTGTTCAAGTTTTATTATTGCTTTAGAATAACGAAGAAATCAAAACCTTCAACTGATGGTGATTTTATTAAAGACTGTATGTTGAAAGTTACCGATGTTTCATTTCCATTTCAAAAGTCAATAATTCAAAATATTTCGCTGTCAAGCGGAATAACGTTGCTTCAAGAATAAATGATTTATCTCAAAATTTGGTTTTTGAACTGAAAGAGAAAATTAAGGAATTTACAAACTTTTCACTCGCTGTTGACGAGAACACTGATACATCTCAACTTAATGTTTTTATACGAGATATTAACGGTAACTTCGAAATAACTGAAGAACTATTAAAGCGCGATAAATTGATAGGTACTGCTACAGCAAATGATATTTATTCTGCAATTGAGCATTCGATAGCAGAGTATGAGCTCGACTGGAATATACTTAGCAGCACAACTACGGATGGCGCTCCTGCGGTGGCTGGCAAACGTTCGCGCGTTGTAACTAAATTAAAACAGAAAATATCAGGGAATTTTGTGGGATTTCACTGTATCAGGAATCATTGGCATCCAAACATTTAAAAATTGACTATGTCATGCAACCTATAATTAAAATAGTAAATTTTATAAGGAGCAGAGAACTAAATCACCGACAGTTCTGCAGTTTTTACAAGATTTGGACAAAAAGGTTTTTGATGTTCCTTATTTCACCGAAGTTCGTTGGCTGAGTCGAGTAGTTTTACAAAGATGTTTTGAATTACGTGACCATATTCAAGCTTTTATGTTAGAAAAAGGCAACCCAATTGATTATGACAAACTGGTGGGTTGATTGTGGCTTTTTGTTACATATAAATAATACTTGACTGATCTGAATGTAAAGTTACAGGGTAAAAGTCTGATTGTCACTCAAATGTATTCAAGCCTTTGAAATAATGTTGATGCTGTGGGAAAATCAGGTAAAAAATCAAACTTAAAATCATTTCCCTCATTTAAAATCATTTAGCAAAGTGAACCAGAAAAAAAATTGAATTAATATTTTCAACTTCTGAAAAATCTGATCATGGAATTCAACAATGAATTAAAGACGTCCACAAAATGAATGAAATGGAATTCCCAATTTTCAACAATCCATTCAATTTTAAAGCTTCACAGGCACCGGTTCATTTGCAAATGGAATTGATAGATCTTCAAACGAACAGTATTTTAAAAGAAACATTTAAAGAAGTTAACGCTCTTACATTTTTACACAATATTTAAAGAGTTTGGATAACTACCCGAATTAAAAAAAAGCATGCAGCACGCATTCTGTACATGTTTGGTAGTACCTATGTATGTTAGCAGATGTTTTCTGTCATGAAAATAAATAAGAACAAATATCTCACAAGACTTACGAATGAACATCTCCATTCAATTCTTGAAATAATTACAACTAATATGATACGTGACATCAATGAGCTTGTCAAACCTAGAGAAGTCAGGTATCTTCGAGCTCAAAATAATTACCCTCTTTTATAACTTTGATATGATTTTTAACAACCGTATATTACATACTATATATTTAAATAAATAAAATATTATAATAATTCACTACACATTTTTTATTTGAATCTGGCTCACCTACATATATAAAATTTAATATATTACCCTTTGCTAAATTGAGTTAACGCCTCTGGACTAGACAATCCCTTACGGGTTCATTCGAGAGTGGGTCTGGATGAAATGAATAAACCTACTCACGAGACGTATGCAAAGCAAATTATACACTGTATCTCATACATTTATAAATATTCTTAGCTCGGTGGAATTAAAATATTCGTGGTATTTCCATGTGTTCAATATGTTATAAAACTGTGTGGAATCTCATTTCACGGACACCGCGTGGCTATAATCTTGAGAGCGTCTTGTATGTGTTCACCGATCACACGTAAATCATGTATACCTTGATGTCTAGATGGTAAAATCGAGAGGATATACTTGGTACTGGGCTAGAGAGCAGCATTATTTCTCAGGAGGCATGACTTCCTCCTCTCGCTCCGACTTGAAGTATCTATCTGGAAACTTATGTCACAGATGGCAATAATATAATACAAGAAACCAAGAGAATGTGTGCTACTGTCATTCCGTTAAAAATCCCTGTTTTCATAAAGTTATTGCGAGGTATGAGAGGGAAGTGTATTCGTCCTAGTAAACGGTTTTAGGCGGTCCCTTTCCTGTAAAAGGGAAGGAATAGAGTTGAAAAGGTAAGAAACTTCACGTTTGACTGCACACAATATTCAAACATCAAAGCGATGTTGTTGAATCTAGCAAGTCTTGTGACCGAAACGGGAGGCAGAAGAAAATCGAGCGACTTTGTAAGTACAAGACATAGTTTTTTAATAGTTTCACACCGATCACTCATTATACCCCTAACAGTAATATTAGTAAGGGAGAATCGCCGATGACGGATGAGCAAAGATTTTGAATATACTACTATTACCCTAGAAACAGGGATCTTTTACTAGAAGAGTTAGAGAGATAGTTGCATTTCTAAAGCAAAGGCGCTTACAAATAGTAGTACAGTATCCTATAAAAAGGTATCTGTAGATTATATTCGTTAATCAAAAAGGAGTAAAAACGGCAAACGTAGGCATCTAGGCAAGATAAGGGAGAGGGCATAAAGGTTAATCAAAAAGGAGTAAAAACGGCAAACGTAGGCATCTAGGCAAGATAAGGGAGAGGGCATAAAGGTTAATCAAAAAGGAGTAAAAACGGCAAACGTAGGCATCTAGGCAACTAGGCAAGATAAGGGAGAGGGCATAAAGGTTAATCAAAAAGGAGTAAAAACGGCCAACGTAGGCATCTAGGCAAGATAAGGGAGAGGGCATAAAGGTTAATCAAAAAGGAGTAAAAACGGCAAACGTAGGCATCTAGGCAACTAGGCAAGATAAGGGAGAGGGCATAAAGGTTAATCAAAAAGGAGTAAAAACGGCAAACGTAGGCATCTAGGCAACTAGGCAAGATAAGGGAGAGGGCATAAAGGTTAATCAAAAAGGAGTTAAAACGGCAAACGTAGGCATCTAGGCAACTAGGCAAGATAAGGAAGAGGAGTAAAAACGGCAAACGTAGACATCTAGGCAACTAGGCAAGATAAGGGAGAGGGCATAAAGGTTAATCAAAAAGGAGTAAAAACGGCAAACGTAGGCATCTAGGCAACTAGGCAAGATAAGGGAGAGGGCATAAAGGTTAATCAAAAAGGAGTAAAAACGGCGAACGTAGGCATCTAGGCAACTAGGCAAGATAAGGGAGAGGGCATGAAGATGTCCTGTTTCTGGAAATACATCCATTCAGGCAACGTCTCTTTCTTGGTATATCAGTCATTCTTGCCCCGAATCCTAGTTGGGATCAGCAAATTCTAAACGGGAGCCGGAGAGTCCTGGCCAAGAGTTTAGGCATTCGTCGTTAATTCTACCCTTCAGCCGAGGGCAGGTGGTCTCTTCCACTAAGCCAATCGGGTAGATGGTTCTAGAGATTGTCATGGCAAGACAATAGCCGAAATAATGGCAACCGCTTCCCAGGGTGGAAACTGGGCAGGGTTCTGGGAAATGGACACTGGGGATGAGTACTGGGAATACAGAAAAACACTGAATCTCGTATGGAGGTTCGTTCGTAGCTGAGGTAGTACTTGCTATAGTAGCTGACTAACAGCACCTCCTAAGAGGACTTTGGCATCAAATCGCAGTACCTCAGCCTAACTAAGAGCATACTCACCACACTCACATCAGTACGCAGAGGGTGGTGAGGACTACCTGCACCTAATAAGAGGTTTCGTTCGTGGTACCCCGCTCTAACATAAACGCTATTCACAACACTTACTCATTACTTAACACGCTACCAGCAGGGGAGATGCGAATTAGCTGCACCTACTAAGAGGGGTCTGGCGTTCCCCGCGGTACCCACTAAGACACTAAGAGGTGTATGTGTATGTTTGTGTTTGTATGTATGTGTTTGTGTGTGTGTGTGTGTGTGTGTGTGTGTGTTTGTGTTTGTGTGCGTGTGTGTATTTGTGTGAGTGTGTGTGTGTGTGTGTGCGCGTGCGTGTGTGTATTTGTGTGTATGAGTATGTGTGAGTGTGTGTGTGTGTGTGTGTGTGTGCGCGCGTGCGTGTGTGTATTTGTGTGTGTGTGTGTGTGTGTATGTGTATGTATGTGTGTGTGTGTGTGTGTGTGTGTGTGTGTGTGTGTGTGTGTGTGTGTGTGTGTGTGTGTGTGTGTGTGTGTGTATGTGTGTATGTGTGAGTGTGTGCGCGTGTGTTTGTGTATGTGAGTGTGTGTGGGTGTTTGTATATACATATACATACATACATATATATATATATATATATATATTTATATGTTCACTGATCACACGTAAATCATGTATATCTTGATCTCTAGATGGTAAAATCGAGAGGATATACTTGGTACTGCGCTAGAGAGCAGCATTATTTCTCAGGAGGCATGACTTCCTCCACTCGCTCCGACTTGAAGTATCTATCTGGAAACTTATGTCACAGATGGCAATAAAGTATGTATATATATATATATATATACATATAAATATATATATGTATATATATGTATACATATATATGTATATATATATATATATATATATATATATGTGTGTGTGTGTGTGTGTGTGTGTGAGAGAGTGTGTGTGTGTGTGTGTGTGTGTGTGTGTGTGTGTGTGTGTGCCAGTGGTATGTTGAAAACCTATTGTTAAAGATTAATTATTATTATTTTCATCATTATTCATTTATTGGTATGCGGGCAGGTATAGGTTTAACGTTTAACTGATGTTATGTTGTTATGTTACGTTTTAGTAATAACTATTAATTTTTGTTTTGTTGTTAGAATTTATTAATTTGTACCTATTTCATAAACTTTATTTTACCTAATTTTAAAGCTTTTTTAGACATTCCTCTTGATTGATGATGATGACAAGATTTTGTTTCGCCAGAAAAAAGCTACAATAACTTCAACGAGGTGACTTTAAGTTACATGTCTTGTATTAAATGGATAAGGAGTAAAACAGGAGGTAGGGGGACTTAGGAAGGGACTCAAAGATTCCCTGGTTCTTGGGAGCGGGGAAAAGCAGAGAAATTACTTGGTTCGTGTAGCATAGTCATGGTAAAGAGAAGACTGCAATGGCCCGTGGTATCCGATTTAAAGGTTTCATGAGGATTCATTTAGTACAATAGTCAATTAAATGGAGTTAGGCCATACGTTTTGGAAAGTAGTATTTTGTATATATTTGTATATATCTTCCACTTCATAGTGTGCCGTGTCTTATGTAACGTTAGTATCCATCACCTCTATTTGTAGTTTGTCCACTGCTCTTCTAAAAAGTGCCCTTGTGCTGTCTTCATACCATTTTTATTGTAGAATATATTTTATTGTAAAATACAACTATTCAAAAAATGACCTGGTAGGGAATAAAAGACACTCATGTCTTAAAGTGTAATGTGTAAATGATTACGTCAAGATAAACCAACGATTTTAATACAAATTATTTCAAAATTACCTTTAGAAACAAAATATAATAAAAAAAACTTTCAAAGATTGTTCATGAAAGTAAACCGAATGATTTAAACATCAATCACGAATATATAATCAAATTAATGTAACAATGTCGCAGAGTCGTCACAATCGAAAACTGCGTTTCGCGATAATTGACCGATCAATCATCCACTTATGCGAGTTTTTACTGGTTTTAAACAGTCAATGCTCGCAATATTTCTCTGAAACAACGGTGGAACGTATTTCGATGTCCTCTTAAAAGAAATCCACGCGGTTCCCTCCCACACTGCCAAAATCCAATTATCATCCGAAACTTTTTGTTCAGTTGGAAACCAAACAAACCCAGCGTTCAAGTCGTAGAATTACAGCTAACAAAAGGACTATATAGAGAACAATGCTGTGGGCTCCATGAGATCTGTTTGGATCGCATCCTATTACTATTTATTTCTCAGAGACAGATCTATTGCTACCATCTGTTATAAAGTAGATTATTGTTGCCAACATTTCCGAGAAGGATCTATATTGTTCTTAACTAGCTAAATACTAATTTAAATTGAGATAATCGTTAAAATAAGAAAAAAGTAGAAAATTATATATTGACGAAAATAAAAGTTTCTAAATATCATTTCGGATGGATAAATATTTATTTTCGCCATCACTTTTTATATTTACCCGTAGTTCTGAAGACGTTTTACATCTCCGAAATAACTAACAGTTTTGCTGCATTGTTATGTCTAAGTGTTGGACGATGACTGATTTACCCAATAGGCGGTTTTAGTGGTCGCATTAAATAATAAAAGAAATATTTCATAGGAGTTACATCGTACTGTCTATTATCTTCCATTATTTGGGATTCTTTTGGGATCGAATAAAACATAATTCCAAATGATCCCGTTTTTACATTAAAACCCCTTCATTAGGAGCTAGTTTTTCACAGATAATTACAAGTAGCTAGAAGAAGCAGAAAACCAGCTTCGTGCGAAGGCATGTGCTGTTATCTCCAGTTATTGGAGAAGTTAAACGGTTTACCGTGGTTAACGCTTGAAGGGTCATTAGAGGGTCACGTGACCGCCAGCAGTTTCTAAGCCTTTCCACCCCATCTAAATGGAGCCACAGTTCCTTGATAGTTTTCGCTTCGGCTTGAGTACGCAACATCGTACAAGATCCCTTGTAGAACGGTGGATTCAAACGGGATTCCAACGGGACATGTCTGTGGGATACTTCGTTAGAAGATTACT
>JBAIZL010000002.1:21218566-21221066 GCA_036971475.1 Prosapia bicincta | reverse complement strand
AAATATATTTCAGCAGAACTGGATTTTTCTACTATAGATGATTTTTTATTAACCCTTTTTAAGTTATTATAAATAATAAGTACTTTTGGAGATGTCATTACCAAAGTTGGCTAAGAAATGACAAGAAATTTTATTATTTGTTTGAAGGACAATATCTTGTTGCCTTTTCTCACACGCACCTGCGCTGCCCGATGTGGTGTTAAAAATAAATTTGGCTGGCTGATGTTCAGAATGCCTATAAATCCTAGTCAGCAAGCAAACATACCAATAGTAGTATTTTTATTTATAGCTAGTAGCAATGTGTGAAATGTTTATTTTATGGCTAGTAGCAATGAGCGAAATGTTTATTTTATGGCTAGTAGCCATGAGCGAAATGTTTATTTTAAGGCTAGTAGCACTGAACGTAATGTTTATTTTATGGCTAGTAGCAATGAGCGAAATGTTTATTTTATGGCTAGTAGCACTGAACGAAATGTTTATTTTATGGCTAGTAGCAATGAACGTAATGTTTATTTTATGGCTAGTAGCAATGAGCGAAATGTTTATTTTATGGCTAGTAGCACTGAACGAAATGTTTATTTTATGGCTAGTAGCACTGAACGAAATGTTTATTTTATGGCTAGTAGCAATGAGCGAAATGTTTATTTTATGGCTAGTAGCAAGGAACGTAATGCTTATTTTATGGCTAGTAGCAATGAGCGAAATGTTTATTTTATGGCTAGTAGCACTGAACGAAATGTTTATTTTATGGCTAGTAGCAATGAACGTAATGTTTATTTTATGGCTAGTAGCAATGAGCGAAATGTTTATTTTATGGCTAGTAGCATCGAACGAAATGTTTATTTTATGGCTAGTAGCACTGAACGAAATGTTTATTTTATGGCTAGTAGCAATGAACGTAATGTTTATTTTATGGCTAGTAGCAATGAGCGAAATGTTTATTTTATGGCTAGTAGCACTGAACGAAATGTTTATTTTATGGCTAGTAGCACTGAACGAAATGTTTATTTTATGGCTAGTAGCAATGAGCGAAATGTTTATTTTATGGCTAGTAGCAAGGAACGTAATGCTTATTTTATGGCTAGTAGCTCTGAACGAAATGTTTATTTTATGGCTAGTAGCAATGAACGAAATGTTTAATTTATAGCTAGTAGCACTGAACGAAATGTTTATTTTATGGCTAGTAGCAATGAACGTAATGTTTATTTTATGGCTAGTAGCAATAAGCGAAATGTTTATTTTATGGCTAGTAGCATCGAACGAAATGTTTATTTTATGGCTAGTAGCACTGAACGAAATGTTTATTTTATGGCTAGTAGCAATGAACGTAATGTTTATTTTATGGCTAGTAGCAATGAGCGAAATGTTTATTTTATGGCTAGTAGCACTGAACGAAATGTTTATTTTATGGCTAGTAGCACTGAACGAAATGTTTATTTTATGGCTAGTAGCAATGAGCGAAATGTTTATTTTATGGCTAGTAGCAAGGAACGTAATGCTTATTTTATGGCTAGTAGCTCTGAACGAAATGTTTATTTTATGGCTAGTAGCAATGAACGAAATGTTTAATTTATAGCTAGTAGCAATGTCAAAAATGTTTATTTTATGGATAGTAGCAATGAGTGAAATGTTTATTTTATGGCAGTAGCAATGAGCGAAATGTTTTTTTTTGCTAGTAGCAGTTGGTAAAATTATTTTAAAATATTTATCTTTTTGTTTAGGACCATTTAGTGAAAACTTAATATTTAGTTGATAGCAGTTAGTGTAATGTTTATATTTTGTTACTAGCAGTGAGTAAAGTGATTTTAAATGTTTATTTTATGGCTAGTAGCAGTTAGTGAATTGTTTATATTTTGGTTAGTAGCTGGTGGAAAATTTGCTTTTAGTTAGTACCAGGTAAAGAAAATTTTTATTTTTTTATTACTAGGAATTAATAAAATGTTTATACTCTAGTTGATAGCAATTAATTAGTGTAATGTTTATATATTTTTGCTTACAGCAGTTAGCAATATGATTTTAAATGTTTATTTTGTGGCTAGTAGCAGTTAGTGTATTGGTTATTATTTTGCTAGTAGCAGTTACTAATATGATTTTAAATGTTTATTTTTTGGTTAGTAGCAGGTAGTTTAATGTTAATTTTTTTAACTGATAGCAGTTGGTGTCATGTTTATTACTTTTTGTTGCTAGATGCAGTTAGTAATATAATTTTAACAGTTTACTTTTTGGTTAGTAGCAGCTAGTGAAATATTTATGTTTTTTGCTAGCTGCAGTTAGTACTCGTAATATGATTTTAAAAGTTTACTTTTTGGTTAGTAGCAGCTAGTGAAATATTTATGTGTTTTGCTAGCTGCAGTTAGTACTCGTAATATGATTTTAAAAGTTTACTTTTTGGTTAGTAGCAGCTAGTGAAATATTTGTTTTTTGCTAGCTGCAGTTAGTACTCGTAATATGATTTTAAAAGTTTAGTTTTTGGTTAGTAGCAGCTGGTGAAATATTTATG
>JBAIZL010000002.1:21208566-21213566 GCA_036971475.1 Prosapia bicincta | reverse complement strand
AATGAGTTGCAAAAAAAACAAGTAATATAAGCAAAAATATTTTAAAGTAAATTCCTACTTCGGTCAACAAAAAAAAATTGTATTTGTGTTACTTTTTATTAAACAATTACAATTAATATAAGTAAAGTAACACAACCATGCGTTAAAACAACTGTTCTACCACGTAACATAATACATAAAATCAGCCATTTAAATGAATTACAGCGTAACTATTAAGAACAATCCACAACGGTAAATATTAAAACAATCCACTATAAATCTCACTACACACTAGTTTATTAAAACAAACAGGCTAACTTTGACGATGATGTCACCTTCTTCGGTGCTTGGCAACTACTTTGGCCTAAAATAAGTGATAACATATGATTTCATAAAACAGTTGATTTTATGTTATAATGTGACAGAACAGCTGTTTTAACGCATAGGTTATGTTACTTTATTTATATGGTTGCAATTATTTACTAAAAAGTAACTAAAATAAAAAATTGTTTTAGTTGATCTAAGCAGAAATTTACCTAATGTTTGTTATAATACTTGTTTTATATTGCCAGATACTTTATGACTAAGTTCACAATTACTTATGTGTTATTTTATAAAATAAACACCAAATGACAGTATTTTCTAAATAGTTGAAACTTAATTAAACATATTTCAAAAACAATGAGTATAACGAAACATTCAAATTTAATTCAAAACTAATTCAACAAATACAACCGCGTTGGGATTAGTACGTTGTAGTACACTTGTCCAGTGTTTACCCAGGTATAGTGATCGCCATTGTGTATACGATTCAATAGACGGATAATGGTGGAAATCTACAGTTATCTGATGGAAGTTGTAGCTGAGTGCTTTGTACAAAACCGAAGCTAGATGTAATGCTCTGCATGCTAAACGCTAACCATTTGCAATAAAATGTTAGTAACTGCTTTTAAAGTTAATGGGTCGGGTAATATGGCGATAGTTTTATTTGACGACGGTAATTGTCTTCTTTTTGTAAATTTGAAATGATCATTCAATGTACAGGTCAGTGAGTGTTGTCCTGAGACACATTCGTGGGCAGTATTGTCTTTCCCTCATGCAAAAACGCCTTCAGAACAAAACATTCTCATAATCCATTCCTTACTTTAATCCGATTTATACGTTAGCTATCTTTTCTCATCCCTAATTCTATACGACGCCTATCTTTTCACATCCCTAATTCTATATGTCGCCTATCTTTTCACATCCCTAATACTATATGCCTCCGATTTTGTCTCATCCATAATTCTATACGTCGTCTATCTGTTCACATCCCTAATACTATATTAGGCTAACATTCTACGTCCGTAATTCTGTATGTCGCCTACCTTTTCAATCTCTAAATTTATACGTCGCTTATCTTTTCTCATCTGTAATACTATATGCGGATATCTTTTCACATCCCCTAACTCTATACGTCCTACTAATTCCACATTTAGCCTTACGTTTCGCATCTCTAATTCTTTACGTCACCTATCTTTTCACATCTCTAATTGTATACGTCGAATATCTTTTCACATCTCTAATTCTATGTGTCGTCAAACCTTTCACAACCCTAATACTATATGTCAACTATCATTTAACATCCATTATTCTATACGTTGGATATCTTTTTACCTCTTCAATTCTATGTGTCACCAATCTTTTCACATCCATAATTCTATACGTCACGTATCTTTGTACATCTTTAATTATATGTGTTGCCACTCTTTTTACATCCGCAATTCTATACGTTCCGTATATCTTCACATCTCTAATTCCATGTCTTGTATAGACAAGCAGAAGACCAGCAAAAAGAGAGTCACAACAAGGAGATGACAAGCAATAAGGTGCTCACAACAAGCAGATGACCAGCACAAAGAGGGTCACAGCATGCAGACGTCAAGCTCCAAGAGGCTCACAAGTACGTTACAAACCCTAAAAAGGAAACAAAGAATACAAGTACTAAGAAATACATAGCGATCAAAATCAATTACAACAAAGGTCACAACATGCAGATAACAAGCACTAAGAGGGCCACAACAAGCAAATTCAAGCACTAAGAGAGTCACAACAAGAAGAGGCAAACACTAACAGAGTCACAACAACCAGAATCAAGCACTAAGAGAGTCACAAGAAGCAGATGAACAGCAATAAGATGGCCACAACATGCAGATGACAAACACTAAGAGGCTCACAACAAGTACATTACAAGCACTAAGAATAACGCGAAACAAAGAATACAAATACTAAGAAAAGCATAACGATCAGAAGTAAGCACTAAGAGAGTTACAATAAGCAGATGCAATCACTAAGAGGGTTAAAAGAAGCAGATGAAAGCACTAAGAGTGTCACAACAAGCAGATGCAAGCCCTTAGTGTGTCACAACAAGGAGAAGATCAGCAATAAGAGGGTCCCACCATGCAGATGACAAACACTAAGAGGCTCACAACAAGAACGTCAAAAGCACTAAGAAGAAAGGCATAAAAATTAAAATCAATTACAAAGAGGGTCACATCATGCAGATGACAAGCACTAAGAGTGTCACAACAAGCAGATGCAAGCACTAAGAGGGTTACAACCAGCAGATGAACAGCAATAAGAGGGTCACAACATGCAGATGTAAGAACTAAGATAGTCACAACAAGCAGATACAAGCACTAAGAGGTTCATAGCAAGCAGATGCAAGCACTAAGAGCGTCACAACAAGGAGATGAACAGCAATAAGAGGGTCACAACATGCAGATGACAAACATTAAGAGGCTCAAAACATGTACTTTAGAAGCACTAAGAAGGTCACGAAACAAAGAATACACGTACTAAGGAAGGCATAGCGATCAGAAGGAATTACAAAGAAGCTCACAACAACCAGATGAATAGCAATAAGAGGGTCACAACATGCAGATGACAAACATTAAGAGGCTCACAACAAGAACGTTAGAAGCACTAAGAAGGACATGAAACAAAGAATACAGGTACTAAGGAAGGCATAGCGATCAGAAGTAATTAAAAAGAAGCTCACAACATGCAGATGACAAGCACTAAGAAGGTCACAACAAGCAGATGCAAGAACTAAAAGAATCACAACAAGCAGATGTAAGAACTAAGACAGTCACAACAAGCAGATACAAGCACTAATAGGGCCATAACAAGCAGATGCGATCACTAAGAGCGTCACAACAAGCAGATGTAAGCACTAAGAGGGCTACAACAAGCAGATGCAAGCCCTTAGTGTGTCACAACAAGGAGAAGATCAGCAATAAGAGGGTCCCACCACGCAGATGACAAACACTAAGAGGCTCACAACAAGAACGTCAAAAGCACTAAGAAGAAAGGCATAAAAATTAAAATCAATTACAAAGAGGGTCACATCATGCAGATGACAAGCACTAAGAGTGTCACAACATGCAGATGACAAGCACTAAGAAGGTCACAACAAGCAGATGCAAGAACTAAAAGAATCACAACAAGCAGATGTAAGAACTAAGACAGTCACAACAAGCAGATACAAGCACTAATAGAGCCATAACAAGCAAATGCGATCACTAAGAGCGTCACAACAAGCAGATGTAAGCACTAAGAGGGCTACAACAAGCAGATGAACAGCAATAAGAGGATCACAACATGCAGATAACAAACACTAAAAGTGTTACAAGTACGTGACAAGCACTAAGAGGGTCACAACAAGTACTCGTAGATGACCAGCACTCAGAGTGTCTCAACAAGCAGATGACAATCACTAAGAGTGTCACAACAAGAGAATAAACAGCTCTAAGAGGGTCACAACATGCATATAACAAACACTAAGAGGGTCACAAAATGCGTATGACAAGCACTAAGGGTGTCACACCAAGCAGATGCAAACACTAAGAGGGTTAAAACAAGCAGATGAAAGCACCAAGAGTGTCACAACAAGTAGATGCAAGCCCTTAGAATGTCACAACAAGGAGAAGATCAGCAATAAGATGGTCACACCATGCAGATGACAAACACTAAAAGGTTCACAACAAGAAAGTCACAAGCACTAAGAAGTACACGAAACAAAAAATACAAGTACTAAGAAAGGCATAAAAATTAAAAGCAATTACAAAGAGGGTCACAACATGCATATAACAAACACTAAGAGGGTCACAAAATGCGTATGACAAGCACTAAGAGTGTCACAATAAGCAGATGCAAACACTAAGAGGGTTAAAACAATCAGATGAAAGCACCAAGAGTGTCACAACAAGTAGATGCAAACCCTTAGAGTGTCACAACAAGGAGAAGATCAGCAATAAGAGGGTCACACCATGCAGATGACTAACACTAAGAGGCTCACAACAAGAACGTCACAAGCACTAAGAAGTATACGAAACAAAAAATACAAGTACTAAGAAAGGCATAAAAATTAAAAGCAATTACAAAGAGGGTCACATCATGCAGATGACAAGCACTAAGAGGGTCACAACAAGCAGATGCAAGCACTAAGAGGGTCACAACCAGCAGATGGACATCAATAAGAGGGTCACAACTTGCAGATGTAAGCACTAAGACAGTCACAACATTCAGATACAAGTACTAAGAGGTTCATAACAAGCAGATGCAAGCACTAAGAGCGTCACAACAAGCAGATGAACAGCAATAAGAGAGTCACAACATGCAGATGACAAACATTAAGAGGCTCAAAACATATACGTTAGAAGCACTAAGAAGGTCACGAAACAAAGAATACACTAAAAGTGTTACAAGTACGTGACAAGCACTAAGAGGGTCATAACAAGTACTCGTAGATGACCAGCACTCAGAGTGTCTCAACAAGCAGATGCCAATCACTAAGAGTGTCACAACAAGAGAATAAACAGCTCTAAGATGGTCACAACATGCATATGACAAACACTAAGAGGGTCACAAAATGCGTATGACAAGCACTAAGAGGGTCACAACAAGCAGTTGACAATAGTAAAGAGGTATAAGACAAACAGTGTACAAACAGGAAGAGACCATTGTCAAGAATTACCAAG
>JBAIZL010000002.1:21191066-21203566 GCA_036971475.1 Prosapia bicincta | reverse complement strand
ACGTTAGTACGGACACTTTTAAAACATGTTACCAGTAATTAAAAGAAAACGCTGATGAAGCCGATAAAATTAGAACTGAAAAATGTATTACAAAGAAACATTGTCCAAATATTTTGGGTTCGTAATCCTTATTTAACATCATTTCTAATAAAATATAATAATTAATTAGGTCTGTATTAATTGAGGCAATTAATCAATTCCTTCTATTAGTTCAAACTCTCCTAACACAGATCTTCTTCAAATTTTCAATCGTTAATAAAATACTATTTATTCATCCTCTTGAAGTCAAATATATTTTTTTTAACTTGTTGTGAAGACACTCGATGTTAACACAGTTTTTTCAAATATTTCATTAATTATATTTAATTAATTAATTTCATTTTTATATGGAGGAAAACATTTCAAAAAAGGGGGAAAGTTATGCAATATAGTTATATCGCCCCACTTGGTTTAAAATAAGTGATAACATATGATTTCGTAAGTAAATTCCTACTTAGGTTAGGAAAGAAAAATGTTGTTTAGTTACTTTTTATTAAATAGTCACACAATATAAAAAACTTAACCTATGCATTAAAACAGCTGTTCTACTACACAACCTGAAATGAAATCAGCTGCTTTACGAAATCATATGTTATCACTTATTTTAAGGAAAGTGGGACGATATAACTATATTGCATAACTTGCCCTCTTTTGTGAAAGGTTTTTCCTCATATAAAACTAAAATTAATTAATTTAATTTAATTAATGAAATATTTGAAAAAAACTGTGTTCACATCAAGGGTCTCCACTACAAGTTAAAAAAAATATATTTGAACACAAGTGGATGAATAAATAGTACCTATTTTATTAACGATTGAAAATTTGAACAAGATTTATATAAGGAGAGTTTGATTAAGAGAGGCATTAATTGCCTCAATTAATTCAGACTTGAATAATTATTAAATAAATAATTAATGATTACATTTTATTAGAAATAATGCTAAATAAGGATCACGAGTCTAAATATTTGGAAAATTACAAATATCTTACACAACGTAAATTTGAAACCTGGAGGATCCCGGAGTCTGAGTGCTAAACATCACGAGTGATTTGAGATATTAAAACAAGGGCGTACATGGGCGGCATTTCCCTTGCAACTCTTACGAAGTGAAGGAAATGAAGGGAGGGTATTTTATGTTCTTTGCTGTTAAAACCTTCTCTTAGAGTAATCCTATTCGCAATACAAATGTTATGCGACACCTACGCGTCAAGGAAACAAATACGCGTCTTATATTCAAACATTTAGATCCGTACGTACATAAAGTACTCCATAATTTTCTTAAACGCAACTGTACACGTTTCCTAAACTTATGAAAAACTGTTATAAAAGAATTCCATCCTTAGAAGTCATTAAAAATAAAAATAGCATATTGAATGAGTGGGTTTTTAAGGAAATAAGTTTTGTGATAAACTCCACCAGCAGATCCTGCTCGACAGGTAACAGTTCCCAGTAAGCTGATATAATTTATGGTAGGTTCAAACTTTGACACGTTCTGTTTGGTTGTTTCGTCGTTAAGCTAATCATCGTCAAGATATAAGGTGAGTATGACATATTTTCATCTGGTTGTTTTTAGGTGTGTTGCATACAACAAAAACATCGATTTTTTATTTGTTTGATAAAGTTTGAATTCTTTTTTTGTTTACTTTTAGTTAGTTGTATTTAACTGTACATTTTTAATTTAATTTTACTATTGACGTTTTAGGTTAGGAGTTAAAGCTAAGTATTTAGTTCGAAGTTTGTATTTATGTGGTTAGATTTAGTTAAACTTGATTTTGTTCTTGAGTTTGATTAGAATTACTAATATAACAATATTTAGTTTTTTGCCTATAGATAAATATATTTAAAAAATGAAAATAAAACATCGTTTTTTTACACCTTGTATACATATAATCCTTTTAATCTTAGCAGCTCACAGATCTATGCATCAACATCGGCAGGAAAAAAGTAAAATGTTGGAATGGGAAGGCTGTGAATGTGCGTGTGCGTGTGAGAGTGTGACAAGTCTCGTATCATAATTTCAGCCAATTTTCTATTGATTGTTTTTGTTTAAGAATATGATTTGTAAAAGAAGTAAAGTGTGTGGTGCTGGAAGGGTGGACCGTGACAAAATTAGCTTGATATTTGCAAAACCTAATTGGACCATAAGGACTCTACTGGTTACTGTTGTAGATGAGAATAATCCCGTTAGTGTGCTCTTTTCCTTTCCAATGTTACTTTTGAACTTTATTTACAACGTTTATCCATACGTAAGCATTTGGTAATAATTTGTAGTGTAGTAATTTGGGCTTATGTAGTGTGATAAACCGAGAAGTAACAAGAAGTCGACCTACTTCCTAAACGGGATGTAGAAAGTTGTCTACTCGTTCTACAAAGATGTAAAGATACTATCGTACGTGGAATAAAGGTAGAACTAAGAAATGTATATAAACAACCCTCGACCTTCGTATCAAGTGGAAACAAAGACTATTATGGGAAATTGGTTTACAAGAAGGTATATCTACTTTTTTCACGGGATGTAGAAAGGTGTCTACTCGTTCTACAAAGATGTAAAGATACTATCGTACGTGGAATTAAGGTAGAACTAAGAAATGTATATAAACAACCCTCGACCTTCGTATCAAGGGGAAATAAAGACTATAATGGGAAATTAGTTTACAAGAAGGCATATCTACTTTCTTCACGGGATGTAGAAAGTTGTCTACTCGTTCTACAAAGATGTAAAGATACTATCGTACGTAGAATTAAGGTAGAACTAAGAAATGTATATAAACACCCTCGACCTTCGTATCAAGGGGAAACAAAGACTATAATGGGAAATTGGTTTACAAGAAGGTATATCTACTTTCTTCACGGGATGTAGAAAGGTATCTAGTCGTTCTGGAAAGATGTAGAGATATGTTTGTAAGTGGAATAAAGATAGAATCAAGAAATGCATGTAAAAAACCCTCGACCTTTGTAGTGAGGGAAAACAAAGATTAAAATAGAAAATGGGTTTACAAGAAGGTATACCTACTTTCTTTACGGGATGTAGAAAGGTGTCTAATCATTCTACGAAGGTGTAGAGATACGTCTGTACGTGGAATAAATGTATCACTAAAAATTGATATAAACAACCCTCGACCTTCTATTCAAGGGGAAACAAAGACTATAATGGAAATTTGGTTTACAAGAAGGTATATCTACTTTCTAACGAGATATAGAAAGGTGTCTACTCGTTCTACAAAGATGTAGAGATACTTTCGTAAGTGGAATAAAGGTAGAACTAAGAAATGGATATAAACATCCAACGACCTTCGTATCAAGGGGAAACAAAGACTAAAATAGGAAATGGGTTTACAAGAAATATACCTAGTTTCTACACGGGATGTAGAAAGGTGTCTAGTCGTTCTACAAAGATGTAGAGATACGTTTGTATGTGGAATAAAAGTAAAACTAAGAAATGCATGTAAACATCCCTCGATCTTCGAATCAAGGGAAAACAAAGATTAAAATGTCTTAGCTGAAGTGTATTCTTTACCGGGTTAAAGTAATGGGCTTATCCTTGCTAATCTGAATAAATGTGGCCGTGTGTGCCTCTATTACATTAGGGTTGAAGTAAGCTCGAACCTCTGTATATGCGGTTAGTCCATACGCCTTGCGTACGAATTAGGGCGAAACATTTGATTATGGAAATATGGATAAGGCCGAGCATGTAATGAATTCTTTGAACGCAAATTTAAACAATAATAGACCATTAATACAGACCTTATAGGGAACGGTTTCCTTATTTCTCCTGACCTTCCTTTACCTCGTCTGCAGCGATATTGCCCTTTTTACAAGCTTTTAGTTTATTGTCTATAAAATCGGACGACATTTTGTTGTAAAATTTATTTCCCTGGAAAATAAAACAAACTGTAACGATTGCCTCTAAACCATTTTCACTACATCTATTTCGTCATGAAATAACCTTCACATAACGAAATCTCTGTGCTGAATGTACAAGATATTTCCTCTTACGCCCGTAACTGGATCCAACTCAATACTACGTAACCTAGGCTCAGGTAAATTGGCTCATCGATCCAAAGTAGCGCATCAAAGTCGCTTTCATGGAGTTTAATGAAAAATGTTATCAACATTGAGGTGTTTTAAAACATCAATTATTTATAAAACCTTCCATTTCTAATCGGAAGGATAGCTTTACACTTTGGAAACAACATTTAATACATGATCACAGTTATTCTAACTTATGTTCACATCTGGAAAGCTTGAGGTAGAATTCAGTCCTGAAACGTTGGCAATATCGTCTTGCATGGAAGGCTGCTTATTTTCCTGCAAAACAATGTGATAAGCTTTTCTTAGAAGTTACAGGCTTGCACAAAACAGCCGAATCAAACGAGATATACAGACAATTTTATTTCATTAGAAATATTCCAGGAGCATTGTTTGCATTTTAAAATTGCTAATACGTTGAGGTTATCTTTTTCCAAAATTTTTGAATTGAAGCTATGCTGTGGATGACTTAAATTTAGGATGTGATCTCATATTTTGAATTTTTGTAATGCCCTAATAGTTTATTGAGCATTCAAATTGAAGTTATGTTTTTGATTTATTGAAAATAGGTTTCCATGATTTGAGATAAGATTATGGTTTTATGATTAATTGAAGATAGGTTCTATGATTCAAGTTAAGGTTACGTATTTATGATTTATTGAAGGTAGGCTCTCATGATTCGAGTTAAGGTTACGTTTTTACAATTTATTTAGATAGGTTCACATAATTCCAATGTAAGTTACGTTTTTATGATTTATTGAGTATAGGTTCTCATGATCAGAGCTAAGGTTATGTTTTATGATTTATTGAAGATAGGATCCATGATTCGAGTTAAGGTTACGTTTTTATGATTTAGTGAAGATAGGTTCTCATGATCAGAGCTAAGGTTATGAATCTATGATTTATTGAAGATAGGTTCCATGATTCGAGTTAAGGTTATGTTTTTATGATTTAGTGAAGATAGGTTCTCTTGATTCGAGTTAAGGTTATGTATTTATGATGTATTGAAGATATGTTCTCATGATTCCTGTTAATTTTATGTATTTACGATTTATTGAAGATAGGTTCTTATAATTCGAGTTAAGGTTAGGTTTTTATGATATATTGAAGATAGTCTCTCATAATTACAATTTAAGTTACGTTTTTATGATTTATTGAAGATATGTTCTCATGATTCCTGTTAATTTTATTTATTTACGATCTATTGAAGATAGGTTCTCATAATTAGAGTTATGGTTATATTTTTACGATTTATTCATATATGTTCTCATAATTCGAATTGATGGTTTGTCTTTATCATTTATTGAAGATAGGTTTTCATAATTCCATTTTTAGTTATGTTTTTGTGATTAATTGAGGATAGGTTCTCATGATTAGAGTTAAGGTTATGTGTTTATGATCTATTGAAGATAGGTTCTCATAATTAGAGTTATGGTTATGTTTTTACGATTTATTTATATATGTTCTCATAATTCGAATTGATGGTTTGTCTTTATCATTTATTGAAGATAGGTTTTCATAATTCCAGTTTAAGTTACGTTTTTATGATTTATTAAGGATAAAATCTCATAATTAGAGGTAAGGTTATGTTTTTATGATTTACTGAAGATATGTTCTCATGATTAGAGTTAAGGTTATGTATTTACAATTTATTGAAGATAGGTTCTCATGATTCGAGTTAAGGTTTGGTTTTTATGATTTATTGAAGATAGGCTATCATAATCCGAGTTAAGGTTACGATTTTATGATTTATTGAGGATAGGTTGTCATAATTCCAGGTAAGGTTATGTTTTTTAGATTTATTTAAGATAGGTTCTGAAATTCCAATTTAAGTAACGTTTTTATGATTTATTTAGGATAGTTTCTCATGGTTCGAAATTAGGTTATGATCCTATACTTTAATTTACTTGTGCCCTCATGATTTGAATTGAGAATAAGCTCTTATTATCTATTGAGAATTGGTTTTCTTGGATCGAATTGAGGTCATGTTTTTATGATTTATTGAGAATGTGTTCTCATAAATTGGAACTGAGGTTATGTTCTTATACATTGAGGATATGCGTCCATGATTCGAAATGAGGTTATGTTTTCATTTGATTTGAGAATATGCTTTTATAATTTAAATTGTTATGTTCTCTTATTTGAAATTGAGAATATTTTTTATGATTTGAAATGAGGGAATAATTTCATTACATAATTTGATATCCTGATTTAAATTTGGGGTATGATATCATGGTGTGAATTGGGATATGGTATCATGGTGTGAATTGGGCCTGTGATGTCATGGTTTGAATTGGGACTATGGTATCATGGTTTGAATTGGGACTGTGGTATTGTGGTTTGAATTGGGACTATGACATCATCGTTTGAATTAGGACTGTGGTATTATGGTTTGAATTGGGACTGTGGTATTATGGTGTGAATTGGGACTATGACATCATCGTTTGAATTAGGACTGTGGTATTATGGTTTGAATTGGGACTGTGGTATTATGGTGTGAATTGGGACTATGGCATCATTGTTTGAATTGGGACAGTGGTATTATGGTTTGAATTGGGACTATGACATCATGGTTTGAATTAGGACTGTGGTATTATGGTTTGAATTGGGACTATGACATCATGGTTTGAATTGGGACTGTGGTATTATGGTGAGAATTGGGACTATGGTATCATTGTTTGAATTGAGTTTATGCCCTCATGATTTTAATTAACATTACATATTATTCCCTTTTTTCGATACGAATATCATACATTTCATATTAGTATTTTTGGGTACAGTTTGTAGTACAACACACTTAGATTCAATTCGGATTTGTTTACCTTTATTCCACCCCTATCGCTGCCGCTGTTTTTTCCCGTATCTTCTCAATCTCTAAAATAACGAGAAGAGGGGCAATGTCAAACAAGATTCACCGTGCCTCTATTACGTTTCGTAAGAATAAGCAGAAACGTCCCCCCTTTCCAAACTGCTTACGTACGTTCTTGGGCCTTCATTTTTTAAATAAAAATCTAATAAGATTATAACGGATTTCTTGCCTAACTCCCGCCTTCTTTAACAGATATATTCCTTTCCCTGAGGCGTCTCAAGTCTGACAACTTCTATTCACGTATTTATCCAATACGTTTAGTCACTTGTAGTTATTTTAAACCGACGTTAACCTATAATTATTCTACACTCTTAGTCACCATTTTTCCAATTCCTTCTATTAGTTTATACTCTTCTTATATATATCTTGTTCGAATTTTCAATCGTTAATAAAATACTTTTATTCATCAACTCAGGTTCAAATAAATTTTTTTCTTGTAGTGGATGACACTCTATGTTAATACAAATTTTTCAAATTTATTTCAATAATTAATTTTAAATAATTAAATTTGCTTTGTATTTTTCCACTTAATATTGTGTTTCTGTCATATGTGTGTATACATCTTCAAATAAATTTAATTATATAATGAATATTAACTAACATAAATTTTATCTTTGATAGCTTAAGGATATATTGACATTAAAATATATTTTCTATGACTTATACGTTAGTAGTTATCAATAATTATTCTAAACGTTTATTTACCTATAATTACACTACACTTGTAGACAGTCACAGATATTCTACACTTACAGTCACCTATATTTATCCTTAACTTAGTTACCTTCAGTTATAGTACACTTTAATTCACGATCACATATCCTATGCTGTGTGTCACCTATATATATTCTTAACTTAGTTACCTTCAGTTATAGTACACTTTAATTCACGATCACATATCCTATGCTGTGTGTCGCCTATATTTATCCTTAACTTAGTTACCTTCAGTTATAGTACACTTTAATTCACGATCACATATCCTATGCTGTGAGTCACCTATATTTATCCTTAACGTAGTTACCTTCAGTTATAGTACACTTTAATTCACGATCATATATCCTATGCTGTGAGTCACCTATATTTATCCTTAACTTAGTTACCTTCAGTTACAGTAAACTTTAATTCTTGATCACAAATCCTATGCTGTGAGTCACCTATATTTATCCTTAACTTAGTTACCTTCAGTTATAGTACACATAATTCACGATCACATATCCTATGCTGTGAGTCACCTATATTTATCCTTAACTTAGTTACCTTCAGTTATAGTAAACTATAATTCACGATCACACATTATATGCTGTGAGTCACATATATTTATCCTTAACTTAATTACCTTCAGTTATAGTACACTTTAATTCACGATCACATATCCTATGCTGTGAGTCACCTATATTTATCCTTAACTTAGTTACCTTCAGTTATAATACACATAATTCACGATCACATATCCTATGCTGTGAGTCACCTATATTTATCCTTAACTTAGTTACCTTCAGTTATAGTACACTTTAATTCACGATCACGTATCCTATGCTGTGAGTCACCTATATTTACCCTTAACTTAGTTACCTTCAGTTATAGTACACTTTAATTCTTGATCACAAATCCTATGCTGTGAGTCACCCATATTTATCCTTAACTTAGTTATCTTCAGTTAGAGTACACATAATTCACGATCACATATCTTATACTGTGTGCCACCTATATTTATCCTTAACTTAGTTACCTTCAGTTATAGAACACTTTAATTCAGGATCACATATAATATGCTGTGTGTCACCTATATTTATCCTTAACTTAGTTACCTTCAGTTATAGTACACTTTAATTCACGATCACATATCCTATGCTATGAGTCACCTATATTTATCCTTAACTTAGTTACCTTCAGTTATAGTACACTTTAATTCACGATCACATATCCTATGCTGTGTGTCACCTATATTTATTCTTAACTTAGTTACCTTCAGTTATAGTACACTTTAATTCACGATCACATATCCTATGCTGTGAGTCACCTATATTTATCCTTAACTTAGTTACCTTCAGTTATAGTACGATTTAATTCACGATCACATATCCTATGCTGTGAGTCACCTATATTTATCCTTAACTTAGTTACCTTCAGTTATAGTACAATTTAATTCACGATCACATATCCTATGCTGTGTGTCACCTATATTTATCCTTAACTTAGTTACCTTTTGTTATAGTACACTTTAATTCACGATCACATATCCTATGCTGTGAGTCACCTATATTTATCCTTAACTTAGTTACCTTCAGTTATAGTACGCTTTAATTCACGATCACATATCTTATACTGTGTGTCACCTATATTTATCCTTATCTTAGTTACCTTCAGTTATAGTACACTTTAATTCACGATCACATATCCTATGCTGTGAGTCACCTATATTTAGCCCTAACTTTGTTACCTTCAGTTATAGTACACTTTAATTTACGATCACATATCCTATGCTGTGTGTCACCTATATTTATCCTTTACTTAGTTACCTTCAGTTATAGTACACTTTAATTCACGATCACACATCCTATGCTGTGAGTCACCTATATTTATCTTTAACTTAGTTACCTTCAGTTATAGTACACTTTAATTCACGATCACATATCCTATGCTGTGAGTCACCTATATTTATCTCTAACTTAGTTACCTTCAATTATTGTACACTTTAATTCACGATCACATATCCTATGCTGTGAGTCACCTATATTTAGCCTTAACTTAGTTACCTTCATTTTTTAGTACACTTCAATTCACGATCACATATCCTATGCTGTGAGTCACCTATATTTAGCCTTAACTTAGTTACCTTCATTTTTTAGTACACTTTAATTCACGATCACATATCCTATGCTGTGAGTCACTTATATTTACATATACTTAAACAGCTTTTCATATCCTACACTAGTATTCTTCAATACCTAGCCTATACACAGTCACCAACACCTATATCATACTGCAAGTTATATGTAGATATCCTATATTTGCAATCACCTGTTGTTATTCTATGCGATAAGTCGTCAATCCTTTGCTTACAGTGACCTACATTTATCCCAGACTTATAGTCACATGTAATTATCCTACAACTTGTAGTCCAATTATAATCAAAAAATTGTAACGGAATAGTTAACCTATACCAAGTTGTATATAATGTAACTGCATTTATTGACACAATCAAGAACTATACTGTATTTTAATTTAATTGATTTATATAATGTAAACAGCATGTACAAATAATTTATTACAGAAAGTTGGAGTTACTTTAAAGTAATATTTTATCTACTTATCTGTAAAATAAACTTTAGTAAACCTCAAAGTTGAACGAAGTTGCATGACCAAAAGTCAATCAACTCTACCAGACATGGAACTCCGAAACTAATCCAGGCAGACGGTTTCCTACTGCCCAGAGGGTTCTGTTTCATAGGTAGTGTTGTCCCAGCACACAACCTCACAATAGTTTAATTCCTTAGGGCGGAACCATGATCTTGTGTGAACGCCGTCATTGTCTCGTTCAAGCACACAGACGGGTGTGAAAAGTATTGTAAAATTTACAATATTTTGAAGAAATTTAAATCTTTTAAATATATTGTTCTCAAGAATTGTTTATCTATAAATTGCGATTAAAAGATTAAACCCCTGCAATGTTATGTTAAATTAGGTTGCTTAACGTTTATAGTGTGGGTAGTAATAACACATAATATTTAATATTTCGTTTTTATGTTTATTTATAGATAAGTGAGCTGCCTTGCTAATTATGGTTATAAATAAATAAAAAACTGCACACGAACTTACAAAACAATGTACTTTATTGGCATGCAATGTATCAACATTGCAGTCCAAGAAGGACCTTTTCCTCTCTAATCGCCCAACTCTAAAAACCGATCGAAAATTTATGTTTAGGTTTTCCACCTAATTTCAATGTTCTACAAAAGGCATCTATAAGTTTACAAAAGATGGCTTCAACTATACCGTATAGCATAATTATTAACGTATGGATGTAAATATTTACAAATAACTTCTTTCCGTCGCGTAGGTGTCACATAAAATCTGTATTGCAAAAAGGCCTACTCTATGGAAGGGTTTTAACCGCAAAGAACATAAAATTCCCTCCTTTTTACCACTTCGTAAGGGTTGCAAGGGCAATGCCACCAGTGTAAGAGCATTTTATTACCGAAAAACACTCACAGGACGATATTAAACAGTCAGCTTCAATTTGCCAAACAAAGATTTACGTGGTGGGAAATATGGACGCTAAAAATTAAAAAAAGCAAATAATTCTGCAAAATGACTAACAAAATGGAGTTTAACTATATCTCCATTAAAACGTAGTTAATAACTAGTATCGATTATTAGCTTGTAATCGTTAGCAACGGCTTTGTAAGCCTTACAAAGATTTATTAGGTATAAATTTATACCTACGAGAACCAATAGAGTTCTCGATAACATATATAGAATTAGTTAAATACATTACATCACAAGGGCTGCATGTTTAGCTTTAAATTCTCCTTTATGTTACATTTCTTTTGCGTAGAGAAATTATTTCCGTAAGATTGTTAAATATACTTTAGAATATGGCAATGAAGATGCCAACAAAAGCATAAACTATTTTTTACTGCCACTGTAAATGTTTCTAGTGTTTATTAAAATATTTACTCTTATGGAAAAAAATCAATTTAATTGCTATTTAATGAAAAAAAATTATGTCACCATTTTTTATGAAATAATTACAATTAATTAAATAAAGTAACCTAACCTATGCGTTTAAACAGCTGTTCTAACACATAACCTATAACATAAAATCAGCTGTTTTATGAAATCATATGTTATCACTTATTTTAGGCCAAGTTATGGGACGAAACAATTATATTGCATATCTTGGTCCTTTTGTGAAACGTTATTTCTCGTATAAAACTAAAATAATTCATTATTATATTTAAATAATGAATTATTATTTGAAAAAACTGTATTAACATCAGTTGTCATCCACTACAAGTTTAACAACGTCAGATATAACAAACAAATCTGTTTGGCTTTGTCTTGTTTATCATGCCTCTGAGAATAAATACTTGGTAACCGAAATGTAAATCAGGTAAATTTAAAAATTGTGTCTAGAGGTTTTTGAGTATTATTTATTACTGTAATTCATCTAATTATTTCTAGTTATTTAACGGTTTCCGACAGTACAATACCGTGTTTGAACAATATTGACACAACAGTCGGGGAAGCGGTCAAGGCCTACTTTAATTAATGATGCCCTTAAGACCTGTTCGTTTCGGTTGGAGTGAATTAACGAGGCATCGAGATAATCATGCGATAATCTTTATAATGTATTACATCTACAGTTACAGTTCTGGCAGTAAATGAAGAGAATGATACACACAAACACACAAACACACAAACACAAAAATACTCTCTCACACACACACACACACACACACACACACACACACACACACACACACACACACACAAACAAACACACACCTACATACATACACACACACACACACACAGACACACACAAACACAAAAAGA